>PQWD01009940.1:0-64171 GCA_019425675.1 Leucinodes orbonalis | reverse complement strand
CATTAATTACATCATGTAGGTAGGGGAGGGAGCCTGGAGGGTAGGTTACAGCTGCGATGGATGAGATCTAGGTGGAACGCCAAAATCAGGTGGGCTCTGTGTACAGCGTCATATCCAAGCCAATAAATTCACCACGTGTTTATTATTCTAGTCATAACATATTATTTCATTTAATATAATGGAATGAAATATGTTAAGTATATGTCAAGTCTAATTGATGATACCAAATCTTTAAATAAAATCCTCCTCTTATTTTCAAGGTTCAAAACGTTATTTAAATATAGGTTGTAAATATTGTAATCAACGATCATTAGGCTGTGTTGTCGTTGGTTGTGATTATAATCAAGAATAGATTCGTCATCATAGAGTTTGTTTCCATTTCCACGCATTACAATTATCAGAGTTATAATTTTGTATTGTAAATCCGGAATGCACAGACGACTTCATCGATGTTACAAACAATAAATAATAAACATTGTTAACTTAAAACAGCAGACATATTCATGCACACAAATGTTTGTACTGCCCGGAATCGACTGAAAACCCTTGGTGTAAGAGCCGACATCTCAACAAATTACACCACATAGGTGATCAGTTTAATAAGACTGAGTGGGCCTTACACTGTACTTATTTGGTATGTTTTGAGTATAAAAATGCTAATGTGGCCTTCAATGTGATTAGAAAGCAGCGCGTAAAATTGAAAGGTTATATTTTTGCGGGAGCTCCACCTTTAACCCGATAAAAGATAATCAATTATTCGAGTAATACATTTCATAACAGTTAAAGAAAAATCTTGGTCCACACAATGTTTTGATATAAATATGGTAAGCGAATACACGGTATCGTGTGAAGCGGTCGGGTGGCGGGCGAACGGCGCGCCGAACCGGCCCAAACTTATTGTAATAATGTTGTTAGAACAAACACCGCCCCCTGCCTTGTTTGAGATTACAATTACGGCTTTAGCGAACTGATTTATTAATGGACCGCCTGATCCGTCCGTTGATACTTTAATGTCTGTTTAATTTGCATCAAAATGTTCTTGAACCCGCGTTATCGTGCAAGGTTAATTAGTATGTGGTCATTAAAGAATTCATATAATTTAAAGTGGGAAAACAAAGACAGTGATAGAAGCGAATGAAATTATTATAGAATTGAAAATAGTATAAAAATAGTCTAGTTGCTTAGTTTTAAACTAGTATGTTTAGTTTTAATATGTACGTAATGCCAACTTTATTGTAAATATGTTTTACTAAATCATAAATAAATGTTTTAATACTTATTTTCTACCTCAAATTATGGAGGGAGATAACTACGTATACAAAATATACATTAATTCTTATACTACATTATCTATTAAAATACATTCATATATAAGCATTACGAAATATATTATGTTAGTCACCATAAATATCAGAAAATAGGTAGGCAATTAATTTCGTATTTCATAAACAGTAGGTACATTTGTTTGTGGTAAACGAAACCTAATTAAGAGATGGCTAAAAAGGGTATACTGGAGATCAAAGAGAGCCGTCATAAAGGTGTGTTAATTAACGAACAACGGAAAGTAATAAAGCGCCCACCAATTTCATTTATTAAGTGTCAGCTTAGCCCTCACACCTGTCGCTTTCCGCGGGCCCATTAGCGAACGTGCATTAGTCAATATTAAAAGACACGCTAATTCCACAAAGGGCACTTCAAATCACACCCATCCATTTTTCGTTAATGTCAAAACATCGCTCCTCTCAAGCGGAGGCTGCAAAAGTATCCCCTCGCGACTGTCACTTCGTATCAATTACCGCACGCAAACACCCATGCACGCAACAAGGCACTTCTATAACGTCCTATCTGCTCACAATGCGCCAGCCGAATCGAAATTCAATTGTCATAAGATTGCTTTAATAGTAGCCCGATTCCGGCGTAAATCGAAAAGCATTTTATCGCGGCGGCTCGTGTATAAAATAACACTTAGGGCCACGTGAATAAGCGTTAGATTCGAAGCGTCCAGGGGGTGAGTGCCCGAAGGGTCTCACGGCAAACAACGCGCTCCCCTAAACGGTATACTTTGAAAACAATAATTTGTATTGCGTATCGAACGCGTCCATAAATAATAGAGTGATACCCCGCGACGTGACCGCGGATGCCGGCATTGCAACTCGGTATATTGAGTAACAAGAGGACGAACAAAATATTTTATTCATGCGTCCTCTTGTTATACGCTTTATTGTGTAATTTATGTCAGTTTTTGTTGTAGTAATGAAAAATTTCATCATCATCAGCCCATAACGTCAGGACACTGACCTTCCTGCACGTCATAGCTAATAAAATATAATGGTATCCATTATATTTTTCAAAATCACCTGGTAAACTTTTGATGTTAGAATGATTTAAAAAATTAATTAAAACGATAAAGAGCATGGATGTTACTGCTATCATAATATTAATGTATTTATACATGTCATGAGATATCCTGGGTTGTTTCATTGTCACTGGTGAAAGTACTAAATGTAGAGCTAAAATGCTCTGAAGACTTAGTACCAAGAGACATTGTTTGAGGAAGGTTTGAACCACACTTTTTTTGATTGACAAAGTTCCAAAAAGCCTTAATATTAGTTGATAAATCTCTTTCAGACGAGGATATAAATGAATTGTATGCTGATTTAGTAAGACGTTTACACCTAGCACGTAAAAAGGAGAAAGTATCATATTCCCTAGGATTTTGGTATTTTTTGTAACGGTAATGATATTTGTTTTTTCTTTTATACATCTTATTAAAGCAGTTGTGTACCATGAAGGATATTTATTAATATTTCGACTTACCGTTGGAGTGTGCTTAACGATAAGCTTTTTTAAATATTGTGAAATATTTCAACTGAGGTATTTACATCAGGATTTGACAAAACAGACCAATCAACACTGTTAGTAAGATCTTGCCGCAGAGACAGTAAGTCACATTTATTAGAGTTATAATAAGTTTGTCGGGCACATTTCATCATCTTCGGAGTTCTATTTTCTAAGAGCTTAATTTTCAGCGGGGGATGGTGAGAGTCGATTAGCGATATTGGATCACAAGGAGTAACAGATACTTTGTCTGATGAAGATATAACAAGATCGAGAAGGCGATTATTTGTATTAAAAATTGAAATAAATTGATACAAGTTATAAAGATTAAGTATTTCGATAAAAAGACCAGCCTTATAGTCAGAAGTCAATCCCGGGGCCATGACATTGGTACACGTGTCTTGAGTCCAGTTTAAATTAGGGATATTAAAATCACCCATAATCAAAAAACCGTCAGTTGTACAACGAGATATATTTTTCTCGGTATTATCGTATCGGCAAGTAGCATACACACAAATGAACTTTTGGTTTGGAGGGTCTATCTGGCAATATAGTTAGCCATAGATCCTCCACTTCACTTTCCCATCCTTCCTGACGTATAACATCAAAGCAATTATTAATGGCCACCGAATCCCCCACCACCGTCACGCTTAGGAATACATGTGGTCTGCCGGTCCCGTCTAAATACATTGTATTGGCAGCTAAATAATTCAGAGTCAAAATCACCAGAGTTCAGATTAGTTTCTGTAAGACTTAACAAATCAAAATTACATTCCAAAGAATTTAAATAAATATCTTTTAATAGTGACACAAAGTCTACTACGTCTACAAATTAAAAACGATTTTTTAAAGTTTTAACAAGATATAAATGCGCTTATTGAGTTTCTTTTAGCCCGGACTTACGTTCCGTAAATGACAGATTTCCAATTGTTTTGGACCGATAAACATTGGATTATAACCTTACAATATTTTATGATATTATAGTATTCGTCGTTTTGTTATTAAGTTGTAGTCTTTTATAACGAGCTACGACGTCGTCGTATCGTAACGTTCGTAGCAGTTACGAGTATTGTAACGCGAACCGCGTTCTATTTACACTTAATTATTATCTATTTTTAAATTTCGAAGGAAATAATAATTGTTTTTTATTCAATTTTTTTTTTGCAATAATTACAGATATAATGAATCAAATTTAATTCTTTCTATGCTGTTGGAATTCCATGTTGACAGTTGGTTCTATAGACAGTAAAACTGCCCTCTAAAAAAGAGTGCAATAAGCCGGGTTTTTGGGCAAATTGCCTTATAACCTTATTTCTTATCAGGAAAAATGAGGTTAAAATTTTCGACTTGTACGTCTTTTTTTAGTATCTTCACAATATTCGGTAAACTGAAGAGCTTTAATTAATTAACAAAATTAGAAAATTAATTGTTCGCGCTTTTATTAATCAATTGATTTTATGTTCTATATTATATTTTCATTGTTAGTCATAATGTATAAACGGATTTTGAAAAGGTCTTTAGTCAATTTGCCCTAAAACCCGATTTATTGCATTCTTCGTGAGAAAGGTAGAAAAGTTGGCACGGTGTTATAATACTGGGAGTATACATAGGATATATTATTATCAGATACATTTTCTGCTTGATTGTTCATTAACTAAGGGAGCCAAGTATTAAGTTACGTGTGAGTGGGTACCCTAATCTCACATAATCATCTTGCCATTTTAGTAAAAAAGAAGTGTTTGAACTATTCTTGGTATAACAGGCAGGGCAATTACTGGACATTGTGACTCGATATTTTTACGTCAGGAGTAAGCAATTATGCTGTCTGATCTCTATTGCGTCACGTTTGTATTATAGTCGATAGGTACCAGGCTATAGATTGCTAACTTTGTTCAAACAAATCCCGCTCCTAAATCTTGTTAGGAGCTAAAAATATGGATGTATGAAAAATACGGATGGACTGTCATTAATACAGAAAATCTATGACGTAATTTTTGACAAAATAATATTTTTTGTATATTGATTTTGGTGTTTTAAATTAAATATATGTAAACGTATAGATGATATATATGATCTATCTAGGTAATTTCTGGACTGTTTTCATTTTGTTCACTGCGGTTTTCACAAAACTTTTACACCACAGGCTATCCGACTTCAAACAAGGAGGTTACTCAATTTGACCATATATACGTTTTTTAGATTTCTTTCCTAACATAATCTATGGCTCTGTTGACAGATGCGCGCCAAATACCTTAATATTGGACGGTATCCCATACAAAACTGGCTTAAATTTAACACACTTTTGATGTTAGTGAGACTCCGTGCATATTTTGTATACGTCAACGGCTTAAATCTAATACATAATAATGTCGAGTAAATCGTTGCTTGATACAATTAAGTGCCAGGATCCATGCCGTGTCGGAAGGCCTGTGCCTATCAGCAGGATGCAACGGACTGCTTGATTGATGGATCAATCGAGACAGCGAATATAATGGAGTATTTCAATGTGCAATTTAAAGAGCAAAGAAGTAGATCTTTTTCGGAGATATAATCAGAGAGAACTAATGCGACTAATAAATCTCGCTGAATCAGCGATTCAAAGCGGCAGTGGGCTCATTTTCATTGTAGCAAACGAGTTTTCTCGTGGAAAATGTATTTTGCCAAGCGTAGAATTAGACACCTTCCAGCCTGATATAACTTGGGAATAGTTTCTAGATGCAAAAGTGGAAGGAAATACAGACCATAACTGCTTTCGTGGGCCAGTGGGTACATAGTTTGCTGCGTGACCCGGTAATCGTGGGTTTAAATCCCGCGGGAAAAAGTCACTATGGGTAGTTTTTCATAGTTTGATTAGGATATTACATATTGCAGACTGAATCACCGGATTGTTCGAAAAGGAAGGTGATTGTGTGCTTCAGTCGTTATCACCAATAAATATTTAACCAGCGTAGTGGGTTACAGCCCAATTTCCCCATAAGTATCTATTCTTTGCCGAACGAGTAACCATTACAATGAGTTGTGAAGAATATAAAAATTCACAAAACGATGCAAGTTGTGTCTACTGAAATGCCGCCATAACGAGAGATACCAGAGTAACAACTGCCTCAATATAAATAGAACAAAAGAATGTAAGTCTCGTTTGATTATAAAAGAGAAGCAACAAGCGTGAAAATGAAACAACGCCAGCCTTTGATCACTTCATGCCGTATCGGTGCTCAGCTCATAAAGGCGTTATTGCCAAAGAGGAAGCGCAAGACAAAATGGCGTCGTTTTATTACTTAGTAACACGTGAATGTATCTGTTTTATTATAGCTACCTATTACGAGATAAGTCCTGTAGGGGTGGCGGATGACAGGGAAGGCGAGCTGGGCGGAGCGACACGCCCACTTTTTCTTTTTCAGTGCGCTCGCTGTCTGTCTGGCAGAGGCACTGTCTAATACTGCCTCTGACTCTGTCGACACGTGACGTCATAAGGCTATTCACGAGCTACGACATCACTGTACATCCTTGTACATTGATACTAAATAGAAAAGATGATTTAAAGAGAGACTTTTTATTCATAACATGGCTAACATAAAGTTAATTTGCATTTGTTATTATAAGCGATATTGTATAAGCTATAAATTATAAAATTGGCATTAAGATTAAATCTTATAAGTATTGACAGATTTATATAATATATCATTGGCCTAATTACAAAGAAACAATTATATAACACACATAATTACTAATTCATAATGTATCTTGTAGGAAATGTAGTACTAACCTTTTCATTTTTGTTATTTACTTTTATTCAATTTTACAATATGTATTTACATTATTATTTTCATTATTTTCACTTCAATATCACTATGCATTGTAACTCTCGATTCTTTCAGCCGCAATAACTTCGGTCCGGGAAAACTTATATGAACCGGACCCATTGCATTAGATGCCATATCATTTTTCCTTCATTCTCCATCCAATCTTTTATATTTTTCACCCTTTTTAGAGATTTAAATCACCTTTTTCATTTATTTGACATGTTTGTTTATATCTATGACGTTTCCCCTAGCAACGTTCAATTTACTCTTAAATTCCCTATTTTAGCTATATGACCTACGTTAAAATCTAATTTTTTCGAAATTAAATAGAAATGATTTGAAATTTGACGGTTGTCAAAGGCTGATATAAATAGAGGCCTTTGGCTGCTGTAGAGCTTTTCGATTCATTCTTTTACCAGTTTCTTTCGGATTATTTTACTAGTCTGATACGAGTCTATTCTTTGTGGAGAATCATAATATACCAAACTCTCATTTACATTCCACAAATCGCTGCTGCCGCTGCTGCTGCCGAGGCTGTTACGTGAGAAGCCAAACTATTGGAGCTTCGGGTGTCCTATCGCCGGAGCTGACGCGCACCAGGTGCCAGTGAATCCCTGGAAGCGCCCTAATACTACGCGGCCCTGTGGAATCAAGCCCTCCACGGCGCCTCAAACTCACTGCTCGTGCCATCGTGCTCATCCCTGCAGTTTCCTTGTGCATCCTAAGCTGTAGAAGACGAACAAGGAAGATACAAGCTACCACACTATACACCTTCATCATATATACCTCTCACTCTACACCTCCACTCATTCCCTTCCGTGTTTAATTATTTTGTATTAGGTCTTTTATATTAAATTCCATATCCCTCTATTATTGGTCTTCTCATTTGTCGCTTCACGACAAATTGGCGCCCAACTTCAAATTCTTAGAACCCACACATCTCATTCACTTCATTTTGTTACATTTATCTCCCCTAGAATCATACTTTTATATCTCCCCGTATTATTATATTCTTTTAGATACATGTACATATTCTTGTAAGTATAACTATTTATAATATTCTATATTTGTAATTCTACTTTTACTTATTATCTTAGTTACTATCTATATTCTTAATTCTATTTTTACTTAATTTTTTCTAAATTCCAAAACAATACTTTATCTAGTATTTTCATTATCGTTTTCCCTTTGGCATCCCTGTTTGGCCCATACATTTATTTATTTACTACCACATTCATATATTTTACTTTAATACATTTGTATTCATTCACACTAGATTCATAATTCCATTCCTTACTTAGTACTACTTTTCCTACCTTCTAAATTTTTTTATTGATTTTTATGTTCTTAAGGGACCACTATTGCCCTTCTTCTTTTTTTTAACAAGGGACTACTATTGCCCTTGTTCTCTACTATTGTCTTGTAAGGCCTTCTACTACTACTACCACTACTTCTACTATGGCCTTACTTAGACTCCTTCGGCACTGCCATGTGCTGTCCTATTTTCTTTTGAGCGGTTGGCAACTCGTTAAATAAGCCTAGGCTGGAGCGGCTGATCACTCCTTAAATAAGCCCTGATTACATTTTTTTTTCCACTCGTGGAGCGGATGACAACTCCCTCATAAATAAGCCTATTGTTATTTTGGAACCTCCTTCTAGAGTGGCAGTCATAGAATGTGAACTCCACCCTTATGGTATGAATGATAGCATGAGTGAAGAAGTTTGAATCAATGTAAGGTTGTATGGATGTGTGAAGCAGTGTTCCCTGGTTACTATTCGGACTTCTCTTATAAAAATTTTCTCTAGTCGAAAATTTTTCTGGGGTTTTGGGGGAAATGTAGGAAATGTAGTACTAACCTTTTCATTTTTGTTATTTACTTTTATTCAATTTTACAATATGTATTTACATTATTATTTTCATTATTTTCACTTCAATATCACTATGCATTGTAACTCTCGATTCTTTCAGCCGCAATAACTTCGGTCCGGGAAAACTTATATGAACCGGACCCATTGCATTAGATGCCATATCATTTTTCCTTCATTCTCCATCCAATCTTTTATATTTTTCACCCTTTTTAGAGATTTAAATCACCTTTTTCATTTATTTGACATGTTTGTTTATATCTATGACGTTTCCCCTAGCAACGTTCAATTTACTCTTAAATTCCCTATTTTAGCTATATGACCTACGTTAAAATCTAATTTATTTCGAAATTAAATAGAAATGATTTGAAATTTGACGGTTGTCAAAGGCTGATATAAATAGAGGCCTTTGGCTGCTGTAGATTGCTTTTCGATTCATTCTTTTACCAGTTTCTTTCGGATTATTTTACTAGTCTGATACGAGTATATTCTTTGTGGAGAATCATAATATACCAAACTCTCATTTACATTCCACAAATCGCTGCTGCCGCTGCTGCTGCCGAGGCTGTTACGTGAGAAGCCAAACTATGGAGCTTCGGGTGTCCTATCGCCGGAGCTGACGCGCACCAGGTGCCAGTGAATCCCTGGAAGCGCCCTAATACTACGCGGCCTGTGGAATCAAGCCCTCCACGGCGCCTCAAACTCACTGCTCGTGCCATCGTGCTCATCCCTGCAGTTTCCTTGTGCATCCTAGCTGTAGAAGACGAACAAGGAAGATACAAGCTACCACACTATACACCTTCATCATATCCTCTCACTCTACACCTCCACTCATTCCCTTCCGTGTTTAATTATTTTGTATTAGGTCTTTTATATTAAATTCCATATCCCTCTATTATTGGTCTTCTCATTAGTCGCTTCACGACAATCTTATTCTATGATTTACACAAAAAGCTTTCATACGTATTGCACATAAAAATATTCTATGACGTGTATTTATTTCTTTAGTTTTTTTATAAGATGGGTATAGAATGTCGAATACAGCTACCTTAAAATGAATACCTTTCATTAATAACAAAATACCCTACGTCTCTTTGACAAAAAACATAAATACATATTTTACTCAGGGCTCACTACATTTTACCAGTCATAAATTTAGCATGTTTTTAAGGATACGGATTCCTGATGTGCTTTAGCTGGCCTGTGTTACAAACGGTCCAATTATTTTAGTGAACCCAAGCGAAGAAGCAGAAATATTGTTATGCGTTGGGGTAATGGGTACAAGTATATCTTGCTTTGGCTTCTATTGCCTAGGTACGTGTATCATCATAATTCAAATAATTTTTGAGACTGTAAGATTAGTAAATTCTACAGTCTTAAAAAATATTTCAATGACATTGTTTTTATATTAGTATGCGATAAAATATACAGAATATACATATTAGTTACTGAGGTAATAATAAATTATATTGCTAGTTTTCTTGTACATGTAGGTATATATTATTAAAGTGATCAATACGTGGGTCAACACTTGATTTTTGTATTTTAATTTTATTTATCGTTCTGATATCTATGCAAAAAAAAAATTGTATGCTATATTCTCTTTCATTTGAAATAACAAATAGCTTCAATTTTATAATGTTACCTAAATCAGCTTTTCACGTAAAATTATTGAAATATCGTTTGCATATTTGAATTGTGAATGGGGATGTAAATAATGTGAAAAAAGTAAGGAAACAATTTTAATTAGGCAAACGTGAATAATTAATAATCAATTTGCGCAGTTACAATAGAGCGAACGGCTTAACCGTTAAAATTTCACGGCGCCTCTACCCCGAAACGGTACTTAAATTAACAAGCTATTATGTTTTAATTAGGGATGTCAAAGGAAAACAAGCCAAAAGTGAAATGAAATAAGCCACATAGATTTAATCAGACAATGTTTACAATAAGATCAACATTGGCAGTGACGCCGCGGGCGGCTATGGCGCCTGTGACGAACGGGTCTTAACAAATGTAAAGCTGGGATATAGTGAGAGCTTTGGCACTCGCAAAATATACATTATTTGATTGAAGAAATACATCCATATCTCGTTATTTAGATGTGAGGCGTGACAAAGTCGCGTTCTCAGCAAATGAAGTGAGAATTGAGAAAGATCTGTTTGTTTACTTGGTTGTTTAGTACAATCCTTAAGAGTTCGAAATTATCTATAACTCTTATTTAAAAGTGATCTTTTAATTTGCAGGATATCATTTTTAATGTCAGTCATAAAATTTTCCATTAGTTGACGGCTGCGTTGTTAGATTTTACTTTAATAACTATGTCACAGATAATTATACTGGATGGCCACAGCCTAGTGTTGCTTATAAGATATTTTATCACCTAATCTGGGGAGATTATGGTTGGGGGACCACGTGGTGTAATGGTCGAAACGTCGGCTACTACATTTAGGGTTCCGTTCGAACCCCGGGTATTACAAACATTTGTGCGCATGAACATGTCTCTTTGTAATTGTCTGGGTGTTTGCATGTATAATATTTATGTATTTATAAAAAAACGTTTATAAGTATGTTTATTAGTTATTTGTAACCCTAACTACGAGATCCTTGCTTAATATGAGGCAAGATGGCGCTTCGTGTTTATAAATTTATATGATAGGCCTTGGGTTTTCATTTTTATATATTCCTGGATTATATTATTTTTTTGCTTTTTCCAATATATTTCATATAAAACAAAAAAAATAGTGGTTCTTTATCTATACTGTTAGCTATATTTTTTTACGTTATAAACTAAGTTTACGGAAATTTTGTAGCGATATCAGTACTTTTAGGTACCTACATTTACTTTCCTGAATAAATTATTCTCGTTGTATTAGTTTTACATTGATTAACAAAATATGTTCTCAATTTTTAACAATTTCATGTGTAAGCTAGTTTATTCTATTATGCTTACAATTAAGACTAAACCTTTAACCGTCGTGGTTGAATATGCAACACACACAACGGGTTTCCCATTGTGTCTGTAACACTAGCGTTTAAAAGCTTAAAAAAAGATTTCCGCAGACAAACGCACAGCGGCCCTTTGCATTAATTATCTATGAATTACGCCAAATATCAAGATGAGTGAGTCAGTCTTGTGCGCTTAATATTTAATTGTGTAAAGAGTTGATTCGTGTTCACGACAATGGAGTCTGAGCCGCTGTCTCTCGTTTGCACAACCGTCTTCATGTAAATATTTACTTAAGCCCAAGTTTTTCTCATTAAAATAGCCGAGAGATATTTGCCAGTATATATAATTGAACGAGTTGCTATTCTTGTTGAGTCAAACATAAGGAGGATTGCCATGATTTATTATTAAAATATGTAGAATAGAAACGTTAAGAGATTAACTTACGTCTTATAAAAACACTAATATAAAATTCTTACGAAATTCCTACGTTGTGATTAATTTCAAAAAAGAGATTACCTACGTCAATTCGATCATTGTGATTTTTTTAAAAGCTTATTATTAGCAAGATAAACATTGTATTTTATTCAAGTGCCTATTTTAACTACAGTAATTTCATGTCTTTAATTTAGGTCAACCTATGTTTTCAAATCATCCGTTGCCTTAGAAACACTGAAAAAGTCTTATCTGCTTTCTTTGAGCAAGAAGATGCAACTGTATCTAAATGTTGTACTATATCCAAGGAATAGCATGGTTTCATAAATATACGACCCAATTGGTGTAATGGTTGAGACGTCAGCTAGGCCAAGAGTTCTGGTTTCAATCCACGGACAGTACACACATTTGTGAGCATGTCTGGGTGTGTCTATGTACAATATGTATGCAAATACAAAAAAAATATATATGTATGTTTATTAGTTGCTTAGTACCCGTAATACAAGCTTCACGCCTTACTTGGGGATAGATGGCGTTATGTGAATGCAAATGGATATTTATTTATATATGCCAGAGCTGTTAGACTACCTGTCAGGATATATCTATAAAATTATTATTGGGTAAATTATTATTTAGGTTTTGTGAAGAAAATCACCAATAAAATGGCTCTCATTACGAATTATAGTTAAGCTACTATATAAAAAAAGTTTGTAACATGTTCCCTTTCAAATTTATGTAAATAAGCATTTTCTGGGTAAACGTGTACCATCATCGGTCTCGTCATCGCTTACTCTTACCGTGGTAAGGTAACCTGAGGCCAAACGCAACAAAAAATAGTCGCAGAAATTTTATGCAAAAGTCACATTTATATGAGTCCATTATCAAATGGTTATTTCCAAGAATAACACAGCAGGTGCCTTATACCTGAAGTTTGATTAATTTTATTTGCAATTAATTCCCTATAAACCTCAACATTTGCCTCGTGATTTAAAAGTGTTTCCGAAGAGTTTATCTAAGTATAATTAAATATGTAAAAGCATACGCATATAAAGTCAATTTCATGGTATAATTAAAAGCGAAGGAAGGAATCCTAATAAGGGCCAATTTATTAAATTTAATAGAATAAACTGAACACGGCTCCCGCTGCTCGCACCAAAGGGCTAAACCTTAAGTGTGATTTTTAATCGCAGAAGACCGCCAAGTGTTCGAATTAATGGAATCTTTACAGACGCGATAAACGCGTGACGGCCCGGTGAATTAAATGNAAGAAGAATTGAATGAAATATTATTAGATTAACTTAACAACTTTTGTGTATCCATTTTTTGCAAGGTACCGGCTACTTGTCTAAATCATATGATCTATACATAAATCATTTTGAAGTGTCTGTTTGTAATATTGAAATAATCTTTTTTACTACAAGCATATAAATATACATATGGTACATATACCGATTTTTTTAAAATTTTTGTCTGTCTGTTTGTTCCGGGTAATCTCTGAAATGGCTGGACAGATTTGGATTGGACTTTATTTGGTTGGTGGCTACATCAGCACAAGGAAAAACTCCGACTACTTTTATTTTTGAAAAAAAAAAATGATCACGTGAGCTGCGCGCCTTAACGTGACTTAAACTAGTTAAGGTTGTTTTTCAGATAAATACTAATCCAGCCCGATGGCTGGTGTAGGCGGGATGAGATAAGCAGAGGACCAAATGGGTAAGACCTATGTCCAGCAGTGAACTGCGATAGAGTAAGGAGAATTGAAATTTAATAAATATACATTTTTTGTTTTAAAAAAGTTTTCTTTTTCGGTTCACTCTTGGCGATATCACGGAGTTATTGTTTATTAAATGTTATAGAGGATCAGGTAACTGTTTCTAGCCAGAAATGAAAGCTTTGTTTTTATATAAGAGCGGACTTGTAAAAAACAAGAGAATATTCCACGGGTGAAATTTTTAGCAATATGCGAGAGTGCACAGGATGTGGGGGTGTGTTTTTGGGAAGTGTTGTATGGCGCTAAACAAGGGCTCGTTAATAATGTACCTTCCAATTGGCCCTGTTCAAATACGGGGCCGCCGCGCAAACACACCGCACCGCAAGCTGTCTTTGGACGGGAATTAAGTGTTTTCTACTACCTACACATAGTTTCCCACCTTCATAATGTTATCTTCTTTTTGTAAAGGTTTTCTATTTATTTCTTTGATCAATTATAGTTCTTTTTATTGCCCAAACTAAGCAGCTTGTAAAATGGGTACTAAACAATGGGTAATAAACATACTTACATAATTTTAAATACATACATTTATACATAGAAACCAATTATTCCTTACTATGCATGCATGTCTACTTGGGTAGACTTTTGTGATTTTTTTGTCTGGACAAAGAAATCACAAAAGTTAATCCACCAAAAACATTCTGTAAAAAACTAGCCAAGTCTCGATGGAGCTGCTTGATTATCTCTAAAAAGTAATGAAATCAAGACAAAGACGTGCCAAGTCTAAGGTTCCTTACTGCAATCAATTAATTATTATGGTTAATGTTGTGTGACTTGGCCGTTGAAGAGTACACAAGGATACAAAACTAGGTGCTTCATGACACCATTGCACCAATCTGTCGCCAGAACCGCTACCCATTGACGGTACAAATTTGCCACTTGGAAAACGGTGATTCAATAGCCCATCGATTGTAGACTTGTAAAGCCACTAACGTATAAAGAATGTTCAACGGCCAAGTCACACAACATTAACCATAATAATTAATTAATTGCAGTAAGGAACCTTAGACTTGGCACGTCTTTGTCTTGATTTCATTACTTTTTAGAGATAATCAAGCAGCTCCATCGAGACTTGGCTAGATTTTTTACAGAATGTTTTTGGTGGGATTTTACTTCTTTTTGTAGAAACTTGAAAGGAATATTAGACGACCCATTGGGTGTAATGGTTGAAACGTCGGCTACTACACCAAGGGTTCCGGTTCGATCCCCGGCAGTACCTACAAATATTTGTGTGCACCAACATGTCTGTTTGTATTGGTCTAGCGCGCTCGACTTGGCGGGGCACTACCGTGCCCCCCGATTTTGACATCGGATGAAGCGGCCCACCATGTTAAATATATATTGTTTAAAGGCGGTATGTCAATCTCTTATAGTTTGGCTGGGCTCTTTTGTTATCTAAGCAGGGTCACCAGGTACTCCAGATCTTCGATTATCCAAGTTATTATAGTTTTCACTTTATGTAACCATTAAACCCTGACTCTGTACCAAATTTCAGCTCTGTGAGTTAATGGAAGTACTAGTTCTATTTTGATGATTTGTTATCTAAGCAGGGTCACCAGGTACTCCAGATCTTCGATTTTCGAAGTTTTCATAGTTTTCCCTTTATGTAGCCATTAAGCCCTAACTCTGTACCGAATTTCAGCTTTCTGAGTTGAGTGAGTGAGTGAGTGAGTGTCTGTCGAAAATGCGAAACTTGAAATTTTGGATTTAAAGTAAGTTATTATATCTTACTAGATGACGAAAATTTCAGCGCTCTGGTAATATCCAAAGGTTCTCAAATCGGGGCCTGAAAATGCGGCGAAATGGATCCTGTATAGGATGGTACGGCAGTGTTTGCTTCGCGCTCGACTTGGCGGGGGCACTGCCGTGCCCTCAGATCACAATTCGCCATTGTACCTACTAGCAAAATCAAAAATAAACAAATATTCAAAACTTTTAATACTTAGGTATAAGATATTCTGCTGCAGTAAAACATAGCCTTCAAAAAAAAAATAGTAAAACATAGCCTTCCTAAACATAGTCTTGTCTTGTCGAAAATATGAAAATATAACTATATTAATATTAAATATAGAAACTATATTTGTATTGTTTGATTTGACTGCTTCTTTTGGTTATTTAAACATTACCTGTGGGGGTTTGTTATTGGCTCTTTATTGTTATCTTTATTTTATATGTTTATTGTAACTATAGCTGTAAGCCACCCTTTTAAAATAAAATAAATAAATAAATATGACGACTATCGTCAGCAAGTAGGAAAAGTGTACCATCTGCAATTTTACTGGCATGCTCTGTCAGAATCATTAGTTACATAACTATGTAAATTATAATGAACTTGATAATTTTAAACTGATATATAAAAAGGAACTCGAAATAGTTATCCTGCGCAGACGAAGTTGCGAGCACCAGCTAGATAAAATATGAGCTCAAACTCAAAAAAATAAGTTAATAACTAGTGTGAATCTACCATCGGAGTCGGAGACTAGATTCTACTGAGAAGACTCCGACAAGAAACTCAGTACGTAATTGATTCTCAATCAACGTAACACAAATGTATCCAGCCACCCTTTAATGAATCAGATCTCGACTCGCACGAAAATCGGTAAAACTCTGTTATCCAGAAGAAAGCCGCAAAAGTGACCCTAATTATCCCTTTTGTTATGCTTTTATCGCCCCCGCCCCCCTGGACGGCTCAGGCCACGATAAATAAATCAAATTTAATTAACTCAGATTAATTTTCGCCGGTCCTGACGTCTCGCCCGACTCGCCCTTTTTATTCGCCCTTAGCTAAATTACAGTTCGTTTCAAAACTCCATTTGCACTGCTTTGATATGGATTCTTTAATAAAAAGTTTACACTAAAGCAAGTTTATGAGTCAACGGCTTCTTATTCGTAGCTAAAGTCCCGTGTTCTCGTTTCGATAAACTTCATTACATTTATCTTTTAAGGGCATTTGGGTACTTTTCACTTTTGATTAAAAATGTGTTTACTGGGATAAAGTTTATTTCTTGTGACTCATTTGTTGGGTTTCGTTGGGTTTCGGCCGAAGTTTTCTGATGTGACATTGTGACTCAGACCAGCTTTCCCGATATAGGTATGCAACTAAATTATTATTTTACAAAAAATATTAGTTAATTGGTTGCATTATTGTAATAATATATTAATTAAAAAACTGCTTACCCTAGGGTTAAGACAGTGAATCCAATATTCTCTACGTATAAGACCCTACTTCTTACCTATCTCACCCCCTTGTAGTGTTTATATATTTTTTTGTTATTTATTTAAACAAAGTCACCTCGACAAATCGCAGTCGATACATTGATTTCATTGATAATTAAAAATAAGAAGCAATATTCATAAAGCATAAA
The DNA here is from genome assembly GCA_019425675.1 of Leucinodes orbonalis. Classification (NCBI taxonomy): domain Eukaryota; kingdom Metazoa; phylum Arthropoda; class Insecta; order Lepidoptera; family Crambidae; genus Leucinodes; species Leucinodes orbonalis. Next base: position 47,146 of record PQWD01009940.1, on the reverse strand, counting down.
ATAAGGAGCTTAGTTAAATAGCTGAAATCACATTTAAAAACAAAAATCTGGCGAAACAATAAAATCCGTTGCGTCAACGGGCGCAAACAGTCGCAGTGGGTGGTTCGCCCGAGTGCATCGCACACACTCCACTAACACCGGTAGCCCAAACATTGGTCACTTTCGACACAGATTCGAGCCTCGAGGGCTCTCGGCCGGTTGAGCTTACGTCGTCTTTGTCATCTATCATGTCACTGGACTTTTAAAATCGATATCAATCACATTGTTTCAGGAAATGGATTATTTTACTTGGTGGTGAACTCGACTCTGAGTTGTCTAGGTATGTGCCACCGCAGTGCCAGATATCGTCCCGTGAAATAAGAGTGCTATGCACCCTTGTGTTTCGGGATGAGGGCAGGGCTAGTGAAATAATCGGGTATAAGAGACCTAACATCTGTTGTCACGGGTGACGGGCGCAGTACGGCATTAATGGAGAATAATAACTGTTTATCAGTTGTTGGTTTTAATCCTAACACTAAATAAGGATATCTTGTGATAGACTGAAATAAATTATATTTTGATAAAAAAAGCGTATCACTTTCCATCAGATAAGCGTCTTGACCGTCCTGTTCACTTCGTAACATAAAAAAGTAATTATCATAATATTGGCAGTATTAAACTACCACTCCAGTCCACTATTGAACTAGGTGACCTCGGTGGCTTTCGGTGGATTTGGATCTGTGTCCGCTACGCTAGTCTTGTGCGTTTTGCCGGTTGAACCGAAATCTGTGAGCCAGTATGGCTGGCTTTACACCTGGAAGGGGTAGTAGTTGGCCTCTAATATTCTAGAATTAATCAATCAACAGTTAAGGCTTCATTGCCACACTGTGCGAAAGAGCTGTGAGCCGTTAAAAGCTTTGTTGATAAATTGATTCTTTAGGTTCTTCCCAACTTGGACTTTGTCTTTTAAAATATAATTAAATATACCCTTTTTTATAAACAGCTGATATATTTCCTTGATTTTATAAACATTGAAGATTTTTAAAAGCTAAAGGTACTTCAGTGATAATACCTGGATATTAAAAAGCTTTTCGGTCCTATACCTCTATGTGTTCAGGCAAATCCTTTGATTAGAATCATATATTACATTATCTGTTGAAATAACTACCTACCTTATACGTTCTACTTAATCATCGCACATAATTTTTAGATTGCGGTTTGGTCTCATGTTATCGTAAACCATTATATCTTGAAAAAAGGCATCTTAAAAAATTGTCCTCATTAAAGCTTAACCAAGCTTAAATGAGGCCACCCACATTGAAGTCTTTCTAGTGTTGAAAAAATGACAAGTCACTATTTGTTCTTCCGACGACCAGTAGCTACTTAAAACTTTATGCTCAGTTAACTTAATCGGACCGTAAAATACACATGAGTAAAACTTAACATAAATAGAATGCTTACAAGTTACGAGATCTTGATAGCTTAACAAAAAAATCAGGCCAAAGCTAGATGTATCTTGCCTATATTAGTATTTTTTTTGACATATCAGATCTGTTGCTCTCGAGAATCAAGCCCAATAAACCCAACCAATCCAGTATAAATTTAGGTAAATCGGATTGATTTCAAGCCATGCCTCTAGTCAAGAATTTTTTTTACCAGATTTTTCCATCATCATCATCAGCTCATTAAACGTCCTCACCGAGGGGCACGAGCCTACCCGTATATAGGGTGTATAGGCCTCACTCGTCCACGCGGGCCCAGTGCGGGTTGGACGACTTCACGCACAACCTTTGAATCTCTTCGCAGGCGTGTGCAGGCTTCCTCACGATGTTTTCTTTCACCGTAAGAACGTCAAATAACGTACATACATTTTTCGAAAACTCGAAAACACATTGGTACCTGGTGGGATTTGAACCTCAGCCCTCCCGGTAGGAAGGCGAAAATCCACACCATTGAGCCACCGACGCTCTGATTTTTCCATCAGTTGTGCATTAATAGTTACTACAAAAAAATAAATCGGAATTTATTGCTTAAAATCCAGTTTTCATTTTATCCAAATTAATCAAAAAATATTTTTTATATTTAGCGGTATTTTTTCGAACTGACTACTGCTGTTGGCCGCAGATGGCCTTAACAGCTTCACCGGGCAATAATGTATATTTAGCGTGTCAGATGCGAGTGTTGTTGGGTGTTAACAACTACTTTACTAAAATAAAAGTCTAGACAAAAATTTTTTTCATACAATTTGATCATTCGTCCGATAATGTTAGGGCATTGACTAAATTAGAAAAAGAAAATTCAAAAATAAACAATAAGTCAGGTTTATTGTTCAGGTCAGCTAAAAGTACCCACTGTAAGGGAAAAACAAGCTCTACCATATATGGGAAACATATACTTTAATGGTATTGCATGCGGAAGGCAAACAAATGACAACAATATTTATTTCAATAATAACATTATATAAAACTTAGCTTACTATTTCTTTATATAGTTAGGTCTCGAAAAGGTATTAAGGATTTGTTATGGTACAGCTTGTTTTTCCCTTTTCAGTGGGTATTTTTGCCAGAAGAGTTTTTGTATATTTTTTAATTATTAAATTGATTTTATTTCAGACGTTTTAGTGAACTAATATATATTAGCTCAGAACATTGCTATTGCTATTTTCTAAAAAATATCACTATTATGGTCAATATTTCGTTACTGAAGCGTTGTATCGAAAAACGGTTTCAAAAACCTGTACTGTTTTTAAAAGACCTATCCAATGATACCCCACTCGATGGGATTGGGATGCGGCAGTCGGGTAACAACACACAAAGTGATTAAAAGACACTCTGATGCTGGATCACGCACAATGATATTCTGTATATATAAAGGTAGATACGCCACCCGTGCCTCAAAAACGAACCGCTAAAGAGAATACAGTTGTAGGCTATTTATTTAGGTAAATGTACGCTCATTCGAAATATGTGTATGAGTGCGTTCGCTGCATCCGGAACTCTTTACAGTTGTTTTGTGAACATATCACGAATCTATACTTTTTACATCATTGATTACGCAGAGACCTTAACTCAATGCTCTAACCACCAGGATGTTAGGCGGAGTTGTGAATTTTATAAAACGATTCAAGTCTTATCGTATTATATTCTTTCCTTGGCAAATACACAAGGATATGTTTTAAAGAAAAAGCAAGCATTTAACAATTCTTCTAAGGAACGGTTTCAAAGACCGTCGTCTACCATTTCGTCTACCATTTAGCGAGCACATTATGCACAGCTCTTTGAAGAAAATAGAAACCTTTCACTACAAAGCAGCGGAAAGCTCTGATTACGAAATAAGTGGATTTAGCAAATTCCTTACCAAGTAGGTACTTTCTTAAGACAACCGTAAACATAAAGTAAAATACACAAAAGCGTTTTGTGTTTGTTTCAGATATTTCAAAACTTTTTCGTTTTCGATACAGCTTCAAACTCCAAACCCTTCTACTTTCGTGTCACCATTGTTAAGCTGAACGTTTAATGGTCAGAAACTTTTATGAAAAGTATCGGAGTTTTCTTTGTCACTAGCTTCTCAAAAACATTCGATTCAATACATTTGTTGGGTTTCACTTAGGGCGAAACTTTAAAAAAACACTGCCATTTTCCATTTGACATCAAATGGGTCGTCAAAAGTATATTATATAAGCCTGTGGTGATTATTGATACCCTCTCCCCCCAAATTTTTCTGCTGGGGACAAGACAGCTTTGTTACATATTATTCATCAAAAAGTGGATATGAATGGCCTCTCACTTATATCTAAAGGTGCACTTAACCTTTTATATCAGAAAAGCTGTGTTGTTATTGAATAATTTCAGTAATATTGGCTGGGAATAAAATAACCCACTCACCTCAACTCTCTCCTCTTTAAGGTCGACCCTTAAGGCTAGCTGCTCCCTAAGCACCACGTCGGGGTAATGCGTCTTGTCGAAGGTACTCTCAAGTTGTTCCAATTGCTCCTCAGTGAAGATGGTGCGATGTCTTCGCTTGCGTTTCGGGGGAGGACCGGCCAAGCCCGCGAGGGCGGCTGCTGCGTACCCCCCGTATAGCCGCGTAAGCACCAGGACTTCCTCCCACGCCTCCTACTCCTTGCGCAACGGACATTTGATTAAGACAAAAATTATTTTTTATATGTTAATTTACTTGTTTATATCTGAGGTATACTATGTGTATATCATTTCACCTATTTCTCATACCATAACTGCATAGGTACTTTGGGAAAGGGGGGGGGAAGCTGTTTTTACGGTATAAAATAAGACATATACATTTGACTTATCTGTATAGATGTACAGACTTATAATACAATATAGATAAGTCAAATTATATTACGTCACAAGTTAGTTACTGAAATATGGTCTCTGTTTGGGAATCGGGGTAATTGCTAGTGAAAGTCACTTGTGCGATTTTTCTCAGTTTAGTAAGAACATTGCAGGCTGAACACGGATTGTCCGCAAAGAAAGATTCCGTGCTTCGGAAGAACAAAGTCAAAAAGTCCAAAAGTTTTATTTGCGAAAACATTATTTAGGTGATATTATATAACATAGGCCCAGTGTGTTAGCCTGCTCGCAGCATGCCAACTAAAACTAACAAAAATTATTAGATTTTTTTTTTAATGAAAAATAACGAATTAATATCATTCTTAATAATTTTTATAGTACATAAAATTCTATTAATTCATCAGGTATGGTCAGTTTCATACACGTTAAGTAACCATCGTTCCCACTTACAATCTAAGGTGGTAAGTGGTTATCACTAATCGAGATTTGCCCGGCATTGGTGGGTTACAGTCCATGTTTCCATAGTTATGAGTGCGGGAAGGCATGTACCCTACAGGCCTATAAGCTAATGATGAAAAGAAGCTAGTTTATTATCACATTGTCGATACTGCAGAGCCACAAACATTAATTTCAGCTGACTACTAGACGTATGAAAAATAAATATTGAGGTCACGCAATGGAACCTTTTAAGTACCTGCCCTTAAATACGATTTAAAATTCTTCAAATACGCACAACAACTGCGTGTCAACAAAACACCGAACTGGAAAAAATCCGGAAGTAGATGACACTTCGAGCCGACCGCGTCGCCGTCTCTTAGTGCTAATATGCTTCAAGGCAGACCAACCGAAAATATCCGAGCTTATAGTACCCCGGCGCCCCTGGCAAAAATAAAAATTGTATATTTTTGCATATCTCTCGAAGCGGCGATATTACAGAGTATTATTTTTAAAGAAATGTAAAAGCTTTTAAGGCCGAGGCGATTTAAGAAGCTAGCTATCGTTGGTTCGTTGGCCTCTCCTGCACGTCTTGGCACTCGATCCGCATAAGCCATATTGATTTTTAAATACGCAAGGTCGGCAACGGATTCGCAATCCATTTTAATAAATGTATTTATTGCAACTGTAGATACGCATACAAATATATGTATTAACTCTAGGTTCTAGTTTACTAGGTGGTGAACTTGATACTGGTCGTGTAGTCTAGTCCCGTGAAACAGAAGTGTTAAGCACTTCTGTGTTTCGGGATGTAGACACTGTAGCTAGTAAAATTACCGGGTATAAGAGACCTAACATCTGTTGTCTCGGGTATCAGGTTCAGAGCGGCGTTGATGGAGAATAATAACTATCAGTTCAGGTTCTTCTTACTTACCGCTAGGGTGAGTGTCATGACCGTCCTGTACACTTTGTTACATAAAAAAACTCTAACCCTTACATAAAAACAGGTTTAATAAAATAAATAATGAACTGCTCGATAGCTAATGGCATGCAAAAATATCTTTAAGGTTTATTATAATAAATTTAAAATACACATAATCCACCGATGGATTAGAAGAAGTTTCTACTCGTATTTTTTACTCGTACTTTGTTAAATTTGACCAATTTTATAAGATGCATCATCATCATCAGCTCATTAAACGTCCCCACCGAGGGGCACGAGCCTACCCGTATAGGGTGATAGGCCTTAGTCGTCCACGCGGGCCCAGTGCGGATTGGACGACTTCACACACAACCTTCGAATCTCTTCGCAGGCGTGCATGAAGGTTTCCTCACGATGTTTTCCTTCACGTAAGAGCGTCGGATAACGTACATATATTTTTCGAAATTCGAAAATACATTGGTACGTGTCGGGATTTGAACCTCATCCCCCCGGTAGGAAGGCGACAGTCCACACCACTGAGCCACCGACGCTCTATAAGATGCATACATTTTACTAAATAATACGAATATAACGTACTATGGAAACAATAATAGTTTTAATCCAGATAAAATACTTTGTTGGTTGTTTGTTTGGACATAGGCTTATTAAATATGATATCCGTAATAAAAAATAGTTTAACAAATAGCTACCGTAAATATTTAAATACTAGAGATCCACCCCCAGCTATGTATAAAATCGATAATATGAGTTAACACTTTTAGTTTAGTCATTTATAAAATCTTTTTTTTTATAATTTGTTAATTTTAACACCTGAGAGTGTTCCTTAAACTTTAGCTTTTTAGGCCCGTAGGTATTATGGAACAAGTCTATCGACGAATTGATCTTTACTCAAATTGAGTTAGAAAAGGATGGTGCTATGTATCGTATAGAGCGCTATCCCTTTCTCACTCTACTTAAGTGAAGATCAACGCTAGAGTATCGTTCTAGAATACGGGCCTTAGTCCTAAGTTTGTTGTTGATATAAGATCACGATGCCTGCCTATCCATTCAGCTTAGTTACCAAAACACATATTGTCTCAGATCACGTTTCCATGTCAACATTTATATGTGTACCTATCTTAATCGTATCAGTTCACCTCCTTTGACGTAAGCTTCGTAGTCAATTCTAGATCTTCGTAAGTATACATGTCTCCGTTTATTACAGACAAAATGATCGATCGATTTAATGTTGTATCTTATCGCAAAAGTATTTAAATGTTCGATCTTTCGATCGCGTTGGTAGGGGCCCGTTCGCTTTCAGCAAAAGTGAGACACTGCTATGGTTTTGTTAATTTTAGAGCTGCGTGGTTCAGTGAGGTGTCAAAAGACGTCTTGAGAAGGTCTATAAGATGTGGGAAAAAAATTGTTAAGTCTAAAACTTTTGTCTTTTAAAAAAAATTATCAATAATTTTTTAGATAGGTAAATATAAATGGTAAAATAATTCTTTCATAATTTTAAAGTCTGTGCCATATACATCAAGAACTCTGTATCTATCTTTGTAACCTACTTTCCTAAATTATAAAGGTGAAATTTGTTTGGGCATAGGTATCCCCCATTTTACGCCAGATATCCCGGTCCTCCGCTTTATTCATCCAGCCTCCACCGGCGACCTTTCGCAAGTTGTCGGTAAATCAGGCTGGAGGGCGTCCCACGCTACGCTTGCCAAGACGCATTGACAATCTTTTATTGTACATATTTAAGATTTCATTGAATAAAGCTCTCAAAGCTTTCTGGTGAAGTGAAATTGTAAAAGCCATCTGCGACCAATTAGAATATCAGCGGTACTCTAAAGTAAAAAGACCACTGATTTGTGAACCCCAGTTATTTTACTACACTTTGTCATTTATGACACTGATGTGCACACTACTACTATTTTTCGTAAACATATCTGGCGCACCGCGGTGTACCTAGCAAACATATCTAGCCAGACAACAAATTATATTTTAAAAATTACTGACCCATTCAAACAAAGTTTCTAACACTATATCAGTCATAGATTTGTAACCCTTAAAAAAGTAATTTGCATTATTGTCGTAAATATTCCTATTAAGTGAAACCTGATTATAACATCTTCCTTAAAAGCTTCTTTGGTTAATAAAAACCCCATTGAAATAACTTTGTATATTTTTGTTATGGAAAGAATCCCCGGGCCCTAGGGTATTTTGAAATTTTAAAAAACACGCTCGGATGCGAGGGAAACTCGTATAAATTGGGATAAGCCCGTCTTCGGCGCGCGGGTCGCATCCCAAGCCCAGAGTCATGTTACGCGCACTGTTCCGGCTTAATTTTTAACTGCTTTTAATTTAAATACTTATTTTCACGTTAAATATCTCCGTGTAGTAAGAAGTCTCAGCGTTAAATGTAGCTTTTTGGTCCGGGGTTGTTTAGTTCTTTTTTATTTATGTTATAAGTGTGCAGTACGGCCAGGACGCTTACTGATGGTAAGTGACGCCTGACCATGACAGAGCGGCATTGAAGGATACCAATAACTAATAGACAGTTATTTTCCTCCGCCAATGCAATGTCTCTTATACACGGTAATTTCACTAGCTACTATGTCCTCATCCCAAATAGAAGTGTATAACAGTCCTATTTTGCGGGACGATTTATGATATTGCGGGGGCACCTACCTAGACGACTCAGTACCGAATCTACCACCTACTTCTTTACCCGCTACGTGGATGCAACTCAAGAACACTTGAAATTGCCAATCCAAAAGTAAATGGGTGCGCGAGGATGTAAGTGTAAATACTTTAATGTTGTTAGTTATATATTACTTTATAAAGAAGCCTATGCTTTTCTTAGTATATACTTTTATTTTTATGAGTATATACTTATATATTTTAATATCTCCGTTAATAACAAATATGTCTTGGTTATTTTAGTACCATCTGGCACATCCAGTAGCGCGTTATATCCTTGTTAATGAAGTGTTTTGGTCTATGCGTGTATTATTGTATTCGCCGATTGCGGGTTGCATGTGAATTTGGATGTAGTACCTGCCTCCGTTAATTTAGATATTATATTTGTAAATTGCTGTTGTGTTGCAAAATTTTGTGTTTGTGCTGGGATTAATAATCTGATTACTTGCTCTGTTTTTATAGTCGTACAAGTATTGTTTAAAATTAGTTTTAAAAAGCCCAAAAGTGTGTTTTTAGGTATTAACCTACGTGCGCTGTTTCCCATGTAAGTGATTGTGTAAATCTTTTTGAGAAATAAAAACATCTTTAAACCTAATCCTGTGGGCTATCGGTCACCCTAGTTTTCCTACGGATATTTCGGATTTTATCGCGTAGGGAAACACCTTACATAGCCCTCTTCATAGCACGCTGAGCAACTCAACAATGCAAAATCATAATAATTCTTGCCAAAAAAGCAAGTCTATTTAGATAAACTAATTATCCTATTTCAGTTAGAAATATATCTGAATTTATTTAAAACTAAAAGTGATTCCAAGAATCACTTTTAGTTTCACTTCTTACTTAGAATGAGCACAAGATCTACTTATTTAAAAATATACTGTGTCCTTTAGATTTAAAGTACTTAAATGAAGACCTACGCTATAAAGATGGATATCCATTCCTTAGTGGATATTCTATTTTTTTTAAGATAGTGTAAATCTTTTCGCTAAATTAAAAAAAAATCAATCAGCATTTTGATTTCGTGAAATCGACATCTTTTATTTCAATATTATGCCATGCCATTCATTATTATGAAAACTACAGGTATGCTTACCTTTGTATAAATGGCCTAAATAGCCCTAACAATTGTGTCTTTGTAGCTATGTCGGTAACTTTGGTTCTCTTACGAATTAAATCATTTCTAATCTTATCCCTAAGAGAGACTCCAAGCATAGCTCGCTCCATTGCGCGTTGAGTGACTTTGAACTTGTGAACCAATCCCGCAGTCAGTGTCCATGTCTCAGCTGCGTATGTTAGTACGGGTAGGACGCTTTGCTCAAAGGCTTTCGTCTTTAAGCATTGCGGAATAGTTGACGTTAGGATATGACGTAGCTTACCGAATGCCGCACAGCCCAATTGAATCCTCCTACTAGCCTCCCTCTCGAAGTTATGCCGGCCAAGTTGGATGGTTTGGCCCAGATAGATATACTCCTGCACAACCTCGAGACGGACGCCATCGACGCATATCGGTCTCTCGGGAACTCGTCGGGAAGATTCATTAAGGCTGTTCAGCATCTCCGCAAGCTCTTCCGATGACCGAGATGAGAAATATACTCTCCATTGGCGTCAACGTCAATGGAGAGTATATTTCTCATCTCTTCCCGACGAGTTGGGCTTGGCATGAATTTGGACAAGACGAAAGTCATGTTCGTCGTCATGCCACAACCGTTGTTGTCGTCTTGTTCTTTTTGAAGAACAAGACGACAACACTTCTGAACCACGCCTCTGGTGTAGTTCCTTAGTGGATGACGGCATTAAAGAGCTCGACTAATGCCCTTAGGACGGGCTGTCCACCGGCTTTTAGGAGCTCTATCGTAATACCGTCATTCTCCGGGGCCCTCCCATTCCTAAGTTGCTCCAAGGCTGCACTAATCTCGCTAACGTCAACATCCGGAATATCCTGCGTATAATGGCGCCTTAATGGGGCACGTGGATCTTCGGTGTCCTCGGTCTGTGGCTGATGAGCGCTCGATGAATGCAGTCGTCCATAGAATTTCTCAACCTCTTCCACAGATCTTGGAAGAAGAAAGGGCGAGTCGCAAGTAATTGCCCATCTGCTGTCTTAAGCTTAACCAGATGGCTCTTCCCAAGTGGTTTTTGAAAAATTTAGGGCCCCCTGTTCTGTTCAATAAAGTCCTTAATGAACCTTGTATTAAAACAGCGGAGGTCCCTGCGAACGAGTTTTCGTATCCGCTTGGAGAGAGCCTGACATTCCGGCGAAGCAACAGCAGCAGATGGCATCTCGCGTCTCAGCCTCATCGATTTTGAAGTTCCAATTGGAACTGTTCGGACCCACGATGTATTGGGAGCGGCGTAGGTCTGAGAATAGATTTTATTAACCGAGACCGTTCGGCCTGAAAACATATATTCAAAGTGCCTCGGACAAGTCGGTGATCACTACCGGTTTTAAACCTGTTGACCACTGAGACATCTTTAAATATATGTCGCTTATCCGCCATAATAAAATCTATCTCGTTCCTTGTCACAGTGTTCGGGCTCTGCCAGGTCCATCTTCTCTGAGGCTTCTTCTTAAAGAAAGAATTCATCAAGAAGAGCCTCTCCATTTCGAGGAAGTTGACCAGCATCTGCCCCCTGTGATTCCTGCGCCCCAATCCATGAAGTCCAATTTTCGATTGGCCGCGTTCTTGTACTCCCACTTTAGCGTTGAAGTCCCCCATAACAACATTGAAGAAGGTCGAAGTTGTGCCATGTATGGCTCTGGAGATATCCTCATACACGGCTTCAACCCCTTCGTCAGAGTGTGACGAGGTCGGCGCATATACCTGTACCACCTTCAGGGAGTACCTGTCGGTGAGTTTAAGTACAGGGTACGCTACCCGGTTCGGCACACTACTAATTTCTACAACGTTGCTGACAAGGGACTTGTGAACCAGAAAACCGACACCACCCTGGGAAACCCTATCACCTTCTCAGAAGTAGAGCAAGTTTCCGGAGTCCAGAGTCATCGAGTCCTTCCCCTCTCTTCGGACTTCAGATAACCCCAGTATGCTCCAGTTAATATGACTTAGCTCTTCTTCTAATTCGGAGAGGTGATGATCCAGCTGTATCGTGCGTCCATTGTACTTAGTCAAATATAGTTTTTTGTGGCAGCCTACCGTAACCCGGGGATTCTTCGCACCCCCCCGCCCCACCGTGACCGCGACCGCTGCCGTGGTCGGGAATAGTGGGACTGCCGGGAACTGGGGGCCGATTTTGGTTGGCGCTGCTCATGGGGGGTTAATGCCCGTAGTCACCACGCTGGGCAGGCGGGCCAGAGTGAACCAGTACGCAGGATGACGCTGCTGCCCACCATCCGGTATAAATCCCTTAGTCGGCTTCTACGACACCCTCGGGAGGAGTAGGGGTGGGGACACATGTATTCTATTCTGCCGTCCCCACACGGCAGAAAAATACTTTTTTATATTTAAAATACACAAATATAAACAAGAAGATATTCTAGGTTTGGAAAATGTAAAAATATTTATTTATTCAGCAGCGTGATTGACACTAAATGTTTTCGGATATAGAAAACCGGAGAGAAAACCCCTCGTCAATGATGACCATTCATTGACGAGGGGTTTTCAAATTGATTTTTAAAAATTTTACTATATTAATTTCATATAAAAGTAGTTTTATACCTTGTGTGTAGTGCCTTTTGTGTGATTTTCTTTATTTTCCATTTTGTAAACGTTGCTGATATTTTTTATTATACTTTTTAAATGGTAGACAATTGCATGCAAACGAAATAAGAATGTTGAGATGGATGTGTGGTGTCACGAGATTGGATAGGATACGAAATGAGTATGTAAGAGGGAGCCTGAAAGTAGCACCAGTGACTGAAACGTTGAGAGGAAATCGGTTGGCTTGGTATGGACATGTCATGAGGAGGGATGAATGGCACGTAACAAAGCGAGTGTTGAATCTGCATGTGGATGGATGCGTAAACAGAGGAAGGCCAAAGAAAAGATGGATATGAGTGTGAAGGGGGCTTGTGTGGATGACACAGCTGAGATGAATGGAAGAAAAAGAAATACTGCGCCGACCCCAAGTAATGAGATAAGGGCAGGAGAATGATTACATACTTCTTAAATGGTAAAATATTAAATTTATGAATATAAAAGATATTATAAGGGATTTTGCATGCAAAACATCACTAATATTATGTATAGTTAACGGCGTTTTAGCTAGTGGACGGCAGAAATAGGGACCGACCGAACCTTGACGATGTCCCCCCGGGGAACATCGGCTTCAAGTGTTCGCTGTCTTACTGAATCGTTATTTGAGCGCTTCAGCCACTACAATGGTTTTTGTGATTGGGTCGTCAAATACTAATTTATTTTTTATTTATTTATTAGGTTCACCAACAACATGTCATTAGTCTAACATTAAGAATATTAAATTGCAATACACCATACGATCTAAATGTTAAGTTTCTTACAGGTAAACACAACACTCTTAGTTTAAAGAGCTTCTTTTGAAATGTTATATAATGGTTAAGTGTGCTATTGAAAACTACTAATAATATTTTTTCGGAACAACTGCATTAAGTCGTAATGAATATGTGTTGTCACTACATTCATTGTATAATCTAGCCATTCGGCAAAGAGGTTAGTTAAAGCCAAGTTGTGAGAACGTTCAGGTTGCGGCGCTCTTGGTTGCCTGTCTGCCTTTCTGATTTGTTTATGTTGAGTACGACTACCTAGGTAGTAATACCCCTACTTAATAGAATAGGAAATCGAGAAATAGCCTATTTATTTGTTTACAACTTCTTCCACATTTTGCTTCTACCACATTTTGCATGCATGTAGCATTTAAAAAATAGAGCAAACCCTTTTTTGCAGTAAATATTCCGTCAAGCAAATTATGTATTTTTGTAACAAATACCCTCACCCGCGACCTTTTAAGGTAAATACTGTCATAATGATTAATGTGTCCGAGTCGAGTTTAAATCACAGTTTGTGTACACATATTGCAAGTCGTTTCGATAATTTATTTATTGGAAATTGTAAATAAGAAGAGAAAAAAAAGTGTAACTAGTGAGTAAAGAACACAATGTAAATTTTTATGGTGAAGAAACGTATTATTATTATTGGGCGCATCAATGCAAAAAGAAACATAAGTGTGCAGTCTTTAAGTGTCACATCGAATAATGTTACCTAAAACACATTACGTAGGTAAATTAGGCTACGTACCTATTCCTATTTAAAGGGCCGGCAACGCATTTGTTTGACCTCTGGTATTGCAAATGTAATAAAATAATAAGGGCGGAAGTGCCATTTTTCGGGTGTTTCTTTTTCTGTTGGCCACGGAGTGCCATTTCTCATCAGGCGCATTTACCGCCTTCATCATATAAAAAAAACTACAATAGCGGCCGAAAGGCATATGGTTTGGTCTGAATCAACACTACCTAATCCGTCTTTATGTTTATTTTACTATGTTAAGTGTTTTCCTTGTTTTCTTTTTTATACTTGCACAATGTTTTGGATGTGTACTAAATAAAAATGTTAAAATTATTTCTTTCAATAAGTATAAGTCAGAACAAACGCAAAAGTATGTTTTCTTCAGACTCATCTCCCAATTCCATAAGCATGCAATAGTAAAACGTCCTCACCCATCATGAACATCTTAGCGGACGTACCGAACAGTTCGGGCCTGTGGAAGGGCGCGTGCAGGTGTAACTGCAGCGGTGGCGGTGCGGGTCGCGGCGCCAGTATGCTGTCGATGGTGAAGAGCGGCGCCGGCGGCCGCTCCGGCTGGCTCCCCAGCGAGCCGCCGAGCAGCAGCGCCGTGCTCAGCAACGCCGGCGCCTCGCGCGCCCACCCGCCGTCCGGACCGCCCATGCCCTCCGGCCGAGCCACGATTACACTCACCGACGATCACACATCACTCGAACACTACACAACCCGTGATGCGATTGCCACCAAATCTCCTTACCGAGTACCCGGCGCGAGACCCGCTGGGCCAGGGCGGGAGGGGGGCGTGGCCGCGCTCAACCCCGCCCACGGCTTAATGGATGTGACAATACGACGCTCCCAAACATTATTTAATCTCTATCCCACCCTATTAGTGAATCTAGTTTGAACGTAAATGAATATAACAAAGTGACTTGTAGGCTTATAGCACAGGATTTAGAGATGTGCACATGGATTAAACGAGTTCATTTGTTTTTTCTTTTTGTACTTTGCAACTCAGCTAATATTATCATATATTACCGTAAGTATATAGGTATTTAACATTGAAATGGTGTAATTCAAGAAGCTTGGTTTCTTTTATTTTATATCATTTTTTTTATTATTAATAAGAATTATAAAAAAGATTTGTGTTTCAAATTTTAAATATTTGGTATTTGATTAATAATAATAAAAAAATTGATTTTTATCAAAATTAAAATAGAGTTGTTTTTAAAATTTCATATATTTGGTATTATATTAATTTGCAATAATAAAAACATAGTTTTTACTTAGTAAATGCTATTTTAAAAAATGCCAAACTAACTATAAATCATACTTACCTACCCAATAAAAAATATATCTATCCAGATCAGATATTTTAAAACTAGAACGCGTTAAAAAAAAAATTACCACCATATTTATATACCTATTAACTAGATGTTGTACCTACGCCATAGGTACATAAACACCCTCACTCGGCAGAAACATGTCGACATTTGACATAATCTGTACATTTAACGAAGACTGCCACCTACGCGTCACACTCCCACGGATTACGAGCGTGCGAGATCGCTCCGGTCTTTGTCGACTCACATTGTCAACACGCCAAGCCTAGATTAACTGGGATGTTATAGCGAACGAATTGTACCCAGTTGTCTTTTGAGGTTCGCGCCGGAGGCGACACGCTTGCCTTTTTGATGCCCACAATACCCCCACGCCACAATGCTTGCTTCCTTCGAATTAAGAAAAAAGACTATTAAAAAGAGGTTTTAAAAAAAAGAACACGATTGAGCAAAATGGCACATGTTTTGATCGTTTTTTATCTGTCACTTTATTGCGCTGTTGTAGGTATTGTTGCTAGTATAAAAGACTTTTGCTATATAAGAAGACGCTTTTTTGTACTGAACCTATTTTCTTTAATAATAATGGAAAAAAATGACGAGAAGATCCTAATTGCTGCCGTGCATCACTCATTTTTTTAAGTTAATCACTTCAATTTCATTATTATTATATTTATTCGTATAACATCAGGCCATCGTGTCTGCGTCATACTTGACCAGCCAACTACCACTTTAACTTGCTAATCCGGCGAGCTACGCTGGTAACTTCAGTTCTCTGATGGATAACATCATTTCTGATTTTATTCCGAAAATATACCACGAGCATAGCACTCTCCATTGCCTGTTAAGTGACTTTTAACTTACGAACTTATTCCGCAGTCGGTGTCCATATATTTTAGTATGGGTAGGAGGCATTACTCGTAAGCAAAGGATCGTTTGTTGTTTGGATTCGTTACGTGACGACCGGGACGCCCTCCAGCCCGATGGATCGTAGGATTGCAATAGGTCGCAGGTAGAGGCTGAATGAGAAAAGCGGAGGATTGGACTATCTGGCGCAGAATCTACGAGTATAGCCAGCAGGGGATTGCAATAGGTTAAAGTGGCGACATTTATTATATATATCTTTATTATCAGCTCATTAACCCGCAACTGGTGACGTATATGTTTGTGAGACCGGGTGGTTAGTAAAACGTTAATAACGTTTACATCCATTTCACACCCACTGTCGAATTGTCTCGTGTTTTTGGACACCCCTACCATCTGTTCAGTCCACAACTTTGAAGCTGGCACACGTTACCGAGCTTTTATAATTACTCGGTGCGTGAGACCGACGTCACCAAAGACGTGAGGTACATAAAACGCCATATTAAAACAAATTTTTTGTTTCATTTTATAATTGTTCAAAATGTCATCAGTAAGGCTTGCATAATATCAAAGCTTTAAGATTGTTTATAATTTTGTATTTTAGGAAAGTTGTATTTGAAATCATGATTATTTTGAGTGTTCCAAATGTTATAATTAATAATTTCTAATGAAAGAGCTGTGATTTAATATCAAAAGTAATGCATATGCATCTATGTTTTATTGTCAAAGTATACCTCTTTATAATACTAAGTCAACTACAACTAACTAAAGGTAAAAGTGAATTTTTGAAAAAAAATGTGAAGAGTAATATCCCGGTCCGTGGGGCTAGCGTCACTAATTATGTAAGCCAACCAGACATCACCAGTGGTAGGTGAAACGTCCCCACCGAAGAGCACGAGGCAACCCGTAATAGGTCACGCGGGCCCAGTGCGAATTGGCTGAATTCACCCTTAACCTTTGAATCTGTTCGCAAGCGTGCGTAGGTTTTCTCACAATGTTTTCCTTCACCGTATAATTTCGAAACTTCGAACACATTGTAAAGGCTATACACAAAACCTCTAACGTGTTTTTTTGTAACAATATTATATTCAGCCGGGACCGACTGCCTAACATGCACTTTGAAACCAGGATTGTTTTTTTTTCAGAAAATGAGTTAAATCAGCCTATAATGTCCAAACCAAATTAGGAAAGAGCGAACAAGTGGGTTTCACAAAGCATTGGCTCTGTGGGATTCGAAATGGAACTCTACGACCTTCGTTTAAAGCTCTGATCTAAAGTTAACTTCAGACCACTAGACCATACCATAAGTTTAAAAGACCTTTAGTTCGACATACATTGCAGCCACATTTTGTATATTTGAAATGCATACTGCATTAAACTTTTGCATACCCATTTTGTTGTAATGATCGCTAGAATGTATAGCAGGAAAAACAATACCGATTGTTTACGGGACTTAAGGTAGGTATACATATTCGATACTACCTACGGCCTACGCCAAAAGCTTCCAAGAACATTACAAACATGTCTGTATTGATAACTTTAACGTGTGACTATAACAAAAACAATAGTATTATAATATTATTACTTACCTTAATATGAGATGCATATTTTGGGGCTAGATACCACTGTATGAATCTATCATTAAGTTTTAATTCCCATGCATTGTGAGAATTAATTTTTTTCCAGATGTCTATGTTTACCAAAAAGTTTTTTTCGCATTCCTCGGTTAACGAAAACCATTTCTTTAATTCTACGATTAATAATAATTATAAAAAAACGGCTAAGCAGTAGCACGGCCGGGAGCCCTACACGCGGGCGCGTCTCGCAAATATTGACAAAGGTGGGCGAAACCCGAGCGGTTGTAATTGACGTAATTAGTCGTGTCGACCAGCTGCGTCCTCGGATACGCTGTTTGAACTGTACATACGATACTTTCACGGGCCGGAAACATCTTTGACGACTGCGTACAGTAAATATTGGTCACACTCGATGATGCGTGAGCAATATCTAATGCGAGCAAGACGGGACGGCTTATGCAAGCAAGTTTTGTTGAGCTATACGGATATAAAAAATACGGTCAATTGGCTACTTTAGATGCGAGTTAAGTATTTTATTTTATCTGTGATGCGAGGTTTGATGTAAATATTGGAAGGGATATTGAAACTAACTTTGACTCAAACATTGCCCAGAAAAAAAAACTTTTGTAAAGGCACAATAAAAATTAGATCGTAGGAACATCAATGATTTAAATACAAGTAGGTATCCAAAACATTAAAATGTGGAACGCGTTACATACTAATATCTTTTATGTCACCAATTTTAGTACCTATAGGCAAGCAATGTGAATTGGATTAAGAAGATAATTACCACAAATTGCTAATATCGCTACAGTCCACTGCCGGATCAAGGTTTTCCACTATGATTTACACATCATCAGCTTAAACTGCAACCCATTAGTGTCATGCTTGTCAATGGGTCGCCAGTTAGTTTTGTCAACAAAAACAACACCGGGTCAAGAAAAAGATCGGCTTGTCGGAATACTAGTACCAAAACTTTAATGCTGGGACCTAGGATAACGTCTATCGTCTCGTGTGACATGTGCAGGGCGGCGGTGATGGTTAAATTAAATTTCTTTAAGTGAGATTCCTTCTGCGACACACACCTTATAAAAAACCTATAGACAAGCAATTTTACGCATTTGTTCCAAACCCTGGTGGTTGCATGTTTCCAACGGGCGTATTTGTCCCTATTGGTTAATTTTGCATCTCTGATGAGTAATTCCCATAGCTGTAACAGTGTTTTTTGGGGATGTTTTAATTTCAATAATTATATTTAATCTCTCAAAACACTCCTTAAAGGTCTCCCCGACTTTTCTTCATTTAAGCTATTCAGTATCACAAAGCAAAAAGCCCAATACCCAGTGTACTTCAAGGGCAATATCGTCTCCTGTAGCTCATAATCTCTCACTCTCTCCACATTCCCCACTAACATTCTTCTCCTAACCAACCTTCCCGCTTCCATTCTCTGTGATGTAATCAGGACGGACTTATTACCCGGAATGCCATAAAAATGTGCTCACGTTCAGCAGATAAATAAATCTTCATAGACTGAACACATTCCATTTTTCGTTTGCATACACACTGTGCACAAATATAATGCGCCCATTCACAGTTCCGCTGTGGCAAAGAAAGGTCACCGATGACATCGTTATATTTAAAGTACAAACCCTTATTTAGGGCAAACATATAAAAAAATATGTCGCATACAAATTTAATTCCTATTACAATTTCGGGAACGTATCGATTTCGTACAACAGTCGCTATTGTGTGCGACAAACGCGTATTTACAAATGCGAAATGTCGCCGATTTGTCTCGGCGCGACGCTAAACAGCTGCCAATCTCCTTCGTACGGCTAATGGAAAATTAAACCAGTATAATAGAGCGATTATCCGCGTATGACTTAATACAGGCCAACTACAAAAGGCGTAAGCATTAAAATAGGTAACAATAGCGCGGATTATCCTGGCTAACCTCCCAGCCGATATACTCATTCAGGCCACGCCCGAACTATATTATGTGATGTACACATGTTTGGATTCAACTGAATTAACTTGCATGATCATAGTATACACAGCATACGCAACTTTATTGTTTTGGATATAAAGAACAGTATCCAATGTACTGATGGGTTTTATTCGCTTTAATGGGTATTAATAAACGTGCATACCAATAAGTTAGAAAGCAAGCAGATTATCCTAGTACCCTACTTAACGTAAAGATTTAGAACAGTAATTTACTATTTTATTTTGATTGACATTTATACTCTATCCTTTACAAATTTCTATAAACACTTTTTTAACTGCTAATAAGTTATGTCATGGAAGTGATAATTATGACTTAGTGTCTTTTAAGATTATATATTTTAATAAAGGAATCGGCATCAACATAATCAGAAGCCCGAAAGCTCACTAAGGTTACAGCGTTGTCATTAAATCCTGCTGAGAACAGATATTAGGCGAGTAGGACACGACAAAAAGGTGAAGCATCGTTTGAGCTGTTCCAAAAAGACAGTCGAAATTCAGACCACCCGAAATTCCCCATTTGGCCAAATCGACCTTATTCTGAATTGTCAAAGTCCTAAGCCTATTTAAAGACTTCCAGATTAGCCAAGACAATCCATCTCCAGGAGGCCTCTCACATGTGAAAAAGGTTATAAATCATAGTCTAGTAGACTGGGTCGAAAGCGACGAAATCTTGTCGTCTTACCATGTTAAGTTTTCCATTTGTATTCATTAAAACACATCATTATTTAAAGTTATATATTAAGCTATGTTAGGTCACTAACCGATAGACAAAATGCCATTGTCACGTTATAATTAAATTCGCAAGTATCTATAATTCATATAAGCCAACTTCAACCCTGCCAATGCGATTTCCCTACACTCATTTGTTCTACTACCCTAGTACCTACCTACGACATTATCTGCACACGTAAAAGAAATAGGATATCCAGAGCAAAAGGATAATATTACAACAGTAATAGCATTAGAGGGTAGACGTGGCTATTCATGCCGGTAACGAGATTTCTCGTGTATGGATAGGCTTCTTAGGGCTAATACGCGTAAGTATGACGCCCTGGATGCGCTAAGAGCATTAGTTTACTTAGTTTGTTTCACTGAGGCCGACCTCTGTATGATTTGTACAACAAACAAACTATGTATTTTAGTTAAGTATTATCAAATTATTGCATTTGGTTTGAAAACTGCCTAAAGGAAATAATGCTTGCCTAATTTTACACTTTTAGGTACCACTAGCGATTCCCCTTTCCTAGTTACGAAAAAAGAATATTATTTTGCGGTGCTGTAGTTGATACTATGCATCATTCCATCTATTTTCAGCTTCCTACCTTGACAACTGCGAAAAGTCCTATATAAAATTTCAATCTTTCGCCGATTTCCGAAAAAAACTAAAATACTAATTTTCATCAAAATCTGCGCAGCCTTTACTTCTTCAGATGTTTCCTGAACGATACGACCTTAGGGCATCCTTAAAAAAAGTGCATTTTTCCTTTTAAAAGGCCGGCAGCGTGTTTCAGTGCCCAGTTGGTATTGCAAATGTACATGAGCGGCGGTGACAGATGAGTCGTTTGCCCGCTTTGGAATATTTTTTTTACATTAAGGCGTGAAAGCGTAACAGATAAACAGACAGACAGATATACTTTCGCATTTATCATATTTGTATGGATATAATTAGCCTATTTTTATTGTAACACTACTAGACGACAGTTATGTCTTACCACAAAATACACTACTTGGTTATTAATTTACAAAAGAAGTATTGCTACTATTTTTCTTTTATATAGAAAGTTAAAATTCCAACCACTAGGTACCCAATAAAAACACAAATAACTCAACGCGATATCCTCATCGTGTCATCGGAAAAAACCATAGATAATCTGTCCAAGTGAAAAGGCTAACACGACCTTGGGCAGAGGTTCTTGGCTCTTTCGCAAGTGGACCTTAGAAAAGTGACCGATAGACCGTAACGGTCGTGAACTTATTTCCGACTATGACCCAGTGAGTTAAAGTGTTGTTATGTTGTTACAGATAATGCAATGAACATAGACACGCTCAGTGGCGTGCATATATAATAAAATAAATAATAAATATCAACTGACATTCACACAGCACCTTCTATCCCCAAGTTAAGCGTGACGCCTGTATTATAGGTACGAAACAACGGATAAACATAGTCATTACTCATATATTTTTTTGTAAATCCACAATATACATCGAAAACACCCAGACAATTACAAACAGACATGTTTATATATGTGAATAAGCAGTGCATACCCTGTGTGTCTTCTGACAACACGGTATATCATCATCATTATCCACTAAACGACTCCTCTTAATGATTTCTACGCCGATCCCTATCAGTTGACATTTATCTGCTACCTGCCACCTTAACCGAATCTCTTCTGTAGATTCTTAGCACCCCTTACCCCACCGTTACCGTGGCCGCTACCATAGCCCGTTATAGCGGGGTCGCCTGGGACTAGGGGCCAATTCATATTTGTGTCTATCATTGGGGGTAAATGCCATACTCACCACTCTTGGCAGGCGGGTTGGTGAGCGCAGAGATACGCCAGCACGTAAGTAATGCTGCAGCCCATCACTTGGTGGAAATTTCTTCTGTCGCCTTTTACGACACCCTAGGAAGAGAAGGAGTGATGACAATTGTACTACTCAGCCGTCACCACATGGCAAAAATATGATATGATGATATTTGCCACATGGCAAATATAATATCCCTTTTCATATAGTTTTAAAACTGTAAATGTTGTAACGCCAAACAGCAAACAAACCTAACCTAAATTTCCTAATCTAACCTAACAAAAATATTTTAATTCAAATGTTTTACGATTATTGTCAATTTTGCATACCCTTGGTACTCATGATCTCTTTGCACGCTGTGATATGCAGAAGAATATAAAAAAAAAGATAATTAATTGAAAAGACATATCACAGCAAAATACCCCTTATCAATTATGAAATATCATAAAAATTAAGGCTATAAGCTTGAAATTTGGAAGGAAGACTGGGTGTAAACATTCGCTAAGAACGGATTTAAGTAAATGTTTTTGGAAAGCTTGAAGTTGGAATGTATGTATACTGTATAAATAATAAATAAATAAAATCCCCCCTGTTTTGGGTGTATAGTAGGGGTTGAAATTTCTTTGAAAGTTTTTTTTATATTATATGAGTACAGGGAGGTCTGGAAGCTCATCTGATGGTAAGTGATACGCCAGACCATGACAGAGCGGCATTAAAGGAGACCAACAACTGATAGACAGTTATTATTCCATTCTTCTTCTTCTTCTTCTTAGCGTGTCGAAAGCAAACACACATTCAAATTTTAGCGGCCCAGAAAGCAGCCACAGTGACAGCATTATCTGACGCTGTCATTAGGTCTTCCCGCGTGCAGCTGGAAGGGCACGCCGGGCACGATGTTAGATGGGCCATCGTTTGGGCCGAACCCGCCGCGTGTCAATGTCTTTTCAAATCTTTCTCTTTACGAAATTATTTTATGTACATTTATCCGACGCTCTTATGGTTAATGAAAACTTCGTAAGAAAACCTGCGCACACATACGAAGAGAAAGGTTGTGCGTGAAGTCGGCCAATCCGCACTGGGCGTGGACGCCTAAGGCCTATGCACCGTTTACGGGTAGGCCCATTCGCGCCCCTCTTTGGAGACGTTTTAATAAGTTGATGATGAATTACACCTTTTATACTGGATATTTAATTATTCAACATCATCATCATATAACTCCTGCAGAGCCTTCCCACACATCATCGGAATTTAGGCCGTTAACCGTAATCCACGCGGGCTTACTGCTGATTGGGTGTTAATGACTCCCATCCTTAGATATTAACCGAACTGCTTAACGTGCCTTCGCACATTTGCAAAATGTCAAAGAGACGTTTCCCCACGGGATTCGAACCCACGACATCGGGGTCCCACATTCGAACGCTATGCCCACTAGATCACCACAGCTAAAAATCATCTTCATCAGCTCATTTAACGTCCCCACCAGATTAGACGACTTCGCGCACAACCTTTGAATCTCTTCGCAGGCGTGCACAGTTACCGCACGATGTTTTCCTTCACCGTAGGAGCGTCAGATAACGTATATATAATTTCAAAATTAGAAAACTCATTGGTTCGTGGCGGGATTTGAACCTCAGCCCTCCCGGTAGGAGGGCAACAGTCCACACCATTGAGCCACCGACGCACATCTAAAATAATAAATTTAATTATACAGGTCTGCATTTAGCAAACACCTGCCTTACACTAACCACTGGACGGTGGCTTTACGCTGACAACAATAGGCTGCAAGAACTAGCTCACTTCAGCGTACCTTGACCCCTAGTGTGGGGCAATTGAACGATTGGGAAAACTTATAATATACAAATGTCGGTCTACTTTTTTATTATGAGAAGTGCTAGATGTATGAATGTAGGTATGACAATAGCCTTTGAACTTCAATTTAGTGGGTAATAATTACACATAGGTACCTAAAATATTGAGTTCAAACCATTAATTATTATTCGATTGAAGTGCTTTGATTAATTGAAGGTAGTAAGTACCTTCTTTATTAAACAATAAAATGTTGAAAATATAGTTTAAATATTTTTTCGACATTCAGCCCTTATGGGGGTAAAAAAGTTCAAATAACTACTTTCACGTTGCACGAAAACGAGTACAGCCCTTATGAAAGAAAGAAAAACATTTATTGGAGTATACAACACAAACGATTAAATAAAAATACTTAATATATTCATCATCAGCTCATTAAACGTACCCACCGAGGAACAGGAGCCTACCCGTATAGGGTGATTAGGCCTTAGTTGTCCACGCGGGCCCAGTGCGGATTGGACGACTTCACGCACAACCTTTGAATCTCTTCGCAGGCTTGCGTAGGTTTCCTCACGTGAAAACATATTGGTACGAGCGGGATTTGAATTTCAGCCCTCCTTGTAGGAGAGCTACAGTCCCCACCATTGAGCCACCGACTCTCTCAAGTATTTTTATATTTTTTAAAAAGTGACATTAGTAATAAAATACAACACACGATTAATTGGACTTTCAGATTCGATTCACCACACATTTAGTCTACCTGTAATCGCTCACCCACTTTCCAAAGATCCCAAATAAATACCACTCAAAAAAACACATGGCCATGATAATGCTGTTACATTGAAGCCGCGATGAACTTATAAGCGTGAATAATCAAGCGGAGTATCCAAACAAGAAAACGCATAGGGCTATGGATTACCCGTGACCGCTCATTCGGAAATATTGTTTAGCGCTGTCCAAATAGCGGCGTTTTGCCAACGAAAGGCTCCGCTAAGCAGATAATTTTCGATCGATCGAAAGCTTATAAGCTGTCAATCATGTGTGTTGAGGTGAATGGAGCCCTTAGGTGCAGAGTTGCGGACAATGGCGCTGCGGGCAGGGAATGCGAGGTCTACTATAGGAGACGATAGCCCTTATCTGTACAAAGTTTTTCATATAATATTCTGCATCGCCTAGTAGACGGAATGGTGACCGGTCTCTGCGTGCGTGTATTGACTTCGAGTTGGTATCTTAAAATGTATTAGATATAAGTAAAAATAGGGAAGATTTTTGTCCCACAGCGGACTGTGTTATCTAATTACGATGATATTATATCATAATTTGATGAGGCATTAATACTGTTTGATATTTACAAATATTCACAATGATTATAATTAATATTGACAACCCATGTAGTTTTCGGGTTTGATCCCCGATCAGTACGAATATTTGTGTAGATACATGAACATATTTATATTGGTCTGGGTATCCTAACCCGTTTTTATGTTATGTGTGTCTTTAACACAACCGTGGAGTGTCTACCAAGTGGAGTAAGTAAAACGCATTGACTTGTTACATTAAATAAAATAAAATAATAAATATCCACTGACAATTACACAGCGCCATCTAGCCCCAAGTTAAACGTGAAGCCTGTAATATGGGTACTAAACAAGGGATGAACATACTTAGATTTTTTTTTTTAATTACGTACATATAAATAGAAAACACCCAGAACATTACAAACAGACATGTTCATGCACACAAATGTTTTTACTGCCCGGGGATTGAACCCGGAGCCCTTAGTGTAGCAGCCGATTTCTCGACATTTACACCATATGGGTTGTTGGTGATATACTGTCGAATTTGTATTGAAACTTATCAGACAGGTTACAATGACACTTTTTTGAGAACGACCCTAATATGAACATTAATGAAGTGGCAGAAAGTGGACATACGACTATAAGTCAAGCATTGTTAGACTTTTGTAATGCATAGTGGCCGTCCTTACATTGTATCTGTCTACCGTTATAGGCGTATATATATTCAATCAATTTTTTTTATAAAGTAATATGCTCATATTACCTACACACGAGATTACTAGACTGTAATAGTCACCGTCTAGTGACGTACAAATGTTTCGTGTTTTTAAATTTATCTGCATGTGACCCCTTCAGACCACCCACCCTCCCTTCAGACCAGAACACAGATAAACCAAACGCATTACTGTTTTGGGGAGTAAAATAGTTGAGATCAAGGGCCCACCCAGACAACCTTACCCACGATTCCCTCAGGTAATTTAAATTTAAGATCCCATTAAAACAAGAAGAGCAAGTTTCATACGTGGGTATATCAGGTGATTTATCATAATGATCGAGAAACACAGTTATTTATAAGAATTTATAAGAATTTTAATGCTTATAATTTTTAATGACCGATATTTTCACATATAATATCTGAGACATATTAATATTACACATTAATTTCGGTTAAGCCTTCATTCGAAACCAAGCTTGTATGCTTGGTTCCCAATGAATTATTTGATATACTCGTACTAATTCCTACATATCGTGTTTTTGTCATTGATAAGGGTAAAAGCGTGACTATTAGTAAATAAAAATATTAATTGATTACATTTTATCACTACAGTTAATATCACAAACCTGAGACAGCAACGAAACGATGCTACGTTTTTCTAACGCGTCCATGAACTAGTGCGGTGCGCTTGCGGAATAATTTCTCCATCGGCCAGTTGGTGTATTGTAAAGTTGCTAATATAAATAGGCAATCAAACTAACAGAGGTCAGTCACAACCGGACTTCTTCCACTGCTACAAACATGAAAGGCTCTACTGGTGGTAGTGGTATGCCTCGTGGCACTTTGTGCTGCGGAGGAGGACCAAGCGGTGGCGGCCAGCAAGGGCCACCATCACGAGCATGGCGGTGGTCATGAGCACCACGCCCATCACCATCACGAGCACGGCGGGAAGGGACACAAAGGTGAATTTATATTGAAACTAGTGTTCACATCCTATAATGTAGGAATGTGGTCATAGACGTGCTATAAAGTTTTAACTTTGTGATATCCCCTCGTCGGATTTTACATCTGCAGGAGTTGTCTAACAATAGATTTACTAATTTACTACATTTGAACGATAATTAAAAAAATATATATTAATTCCATGTTCAGTGTTGTGCCCAAACAAGTGTGAGATATTAATGTATTCAATCGGTTAACGATCCCTAATCTAGATACAAAAGGTAAAATCTATTGTTTCTAGCATTACCTTGCAATTTTGCAAGTCCTTAAATGAAATTGAAATTTCTTATTATAACCGGATTCGTCTTTCATACATTCTGTAAAATACATTTTCAGAACTAGTGGTGGTATATAATGAAATAGTTTAATTTTAGGTATTACACATTTCATATTTTCTTGATGATTATATAGCATTCTCAAGACTAAATTGAATAGTGTTTCGTTCGCTCAGCCAACTATGGATAGTCAAATGGAAAAGTTGGATTTAGAATTACATATATAACATTGTCAACTATTCAGGGATACAACTGTAAAATGCATATATGTATACAGGTCACCACGGTCACCACCACCACCACAAAGGCGACGAAGGCCACTACGGGAAGCACCACCACGAGGGCCACCACCACGAGCACGGCGGCGGCCACAAGAAACACTGGGACGAACATGACCATCATGGTGAACATCACGAACATGGACACCACCACAAGGGCGGAAAGCACGGTCACCATGAACACCACGACAAGGGCGAACACGTTGACGGATACCACAAGAAACACCACAAGGACCACTTCCACAAGGTACTGTATAGCTTTTGTAACGCAGCTTTGTTAAACATATCATTGGACATCAGTGGGTCGCACTCCATAATATATGCAATTAAGCAGTGCATACCCTGTGTCCAGACAACTCGGTAAAATCGCCAACATTTTAAATGATTCACACTTATTCGCCTATTTTTCTGTACAGATTTCAAATCTTGCGATCTGCTGTCATCAACGCACACAATTTGTCTGTTATCTCCAACGGCTTCAAGCTTTGAGTGATAATATGACCAGGAGCATTACTGGCATCCAATATATTTTCTTTTATAACAAAATCTAGTCGATTTTTGCCTTAAAAATTGCATTATTCATTGGAAAATACGGATATAATATTTTAATGGACCAAATTATTATAGTACAAGTTAGTTATTAACCCTTTGAGCGCTAGGATTCTAGACATAATAGTATAAATTCTTAATTTTGTCTTTCAACGTCCGGTGAAGCTGTAAAAACCAGCTGCAGTCAACAGCTGTGGGTTATCATGACATCATCATTGCATCTAAATATGTCTACTGCTGAGCGCAAGCCACAGATAAAAAGAACACCCGTTTAATCAACCATTCCTCTCCACCAGGACCACCACTTCCATGACGGCCACCACCACGAGGGCAAACACCACAAGTACGACAAGCACCACGGACACCACGAAAAGCACGGAGGTCACCACAAGAAGGGCGGTCACCACCACTCCGGCCACCATGAGGGTCACCACGGCAAGCACGGCCACCACGATAAGCACCACTACGACGAGGACCACCACGGACACAAGGGCCACCACGGACACGAGGAGCACCACCACCACCATCATGACCACGGCAAGAAGGGCGAACATGACGACCACAAGCACTGGGGATTCCACCACGGCAAACACTAAGCTTGAGTTGTTACCTCCTATGTTGAATATGAATGTTGTTATTGTTGTTGTTTTTATTTTTATACCGAGTAAATAATTTTCATTTTTAATTTTTTACTTCTTTATTTTATCACCCTATAAAAAATATCATGTAATAAATGAACACGGCATCGTCCTTTTATGAGTTATTAAAAAATAAAATACCTAACTGTTATAGCGCTTACAAATAATGAAATAATATGCACAATAACTAATAGTTTATAAATATAGATACGAATTAAGAACCTAAGTCATTATTATTGTGATCATATGACAGTGGCATAAAGAGTCACCATGGATACGAGTAGAACCACAAGAATCATTGCACGACTACACCAAAATTACACAATAAGCGCTAAACATACTGATTTACTACATCTAGAATTGTTGATATTTGTAAAACTTTAATAATTCCTATTTATTGAAATTTAAATATTATACTATATAAGCTATAAAACGGATCATTAAATAATACATGCTGCATCATTATCTCATTTATCATCATAGGTATTTCATAAAAAGATTGAACATTGTTAAATTTACATTAGTGGAATGTATTGTACATAAATTAATCAATTTAGAAGAAATAAGTTCATTTAAATTTCGTAGTTATAGTACCTATTTCCTACGCAGTAAGACTTGGTTTATAAAGTGTATATGAGCGCGGGTCTGATATGAAGTTTCGATTCATCGAATGCCGTTGTTGCAACGCACGCTGCTATGAAAAACAAAACGAGTGGTACGCCCCTACTCGATGAAAAGTCGTTATATCGAAAATCGATAAATCGAATAATGGACTTGCGAACACGCTGTTTCGAAATACCTTTTACAGATATCAACAATATCCTAAGACGAACAAATCGACTCAGGATACGTTAGAAAGGAGGAGATTTTTTTTGTTGATATTTATCTAGTGCAGTGTCTGTGAGAGTAGCATTTATTTGGTTAAAGCGTTTTCAACCCGGAAATTTTTATGTCAAAGATGCACGTCGCTCTGGTCGCCCCATCACTACATATTATAAAACAAAGTCGCTTTTTTTGTCCCTATGTGCTTAAATATTTAAAACTACGCAACGGATTTTGATGCGGTTTTAAAAACCGGCCAAGTGCGAGTCGGACTCGCGCACCGAGGGTTCCGTACAAACCTGCAAGGTTTACAAAGTTCGTTCATTACGACAATCGAGTCATAACTATGGTATAACTTTATAGCTCTACGCGTTCATGAGGAAAAAAGTAATAAGTTTATATTTATTAAAAAATAAATATATGTTTTGTAATGTAACTAAAAATTTAAGGTTTTCGGAATTTTTCCTTTATGTGTGCTATAAAATGTTGCTTCATGCCAAATTTCAATTTCTAGGTCGACTGAAGTACCTTTAGGTTTGATTCGCTTGCGAGTACTTGCGAGTTTCAAAATATGCAGCTTAAATTGCTGTTCTTTTGATTGCGTTGACATAGAAGTTTGATTTTGTTACAGCTTAAAGGTATTATAGACCTGAGTATTTGGTATGAATTTCAATTTAATGCCTCTACGGTTTTATGAGGAAATGGGTAGTAAGTTTAAAATTATTAAAAAAATATATATTATGTGATGAACTAAAAATTTATGGTTTTCGTAATTTTTCTTTATCTGTATAAGACGTTGCTTCGTACCAAATTTCAAGATTCTGAGTTCACGGGAAGCACCCTGTAGGTTTTGATTCCCTTGCAAGTGTCGAAAATTTGCGGCATAAACGGCTGTATCTTTTGATTGCGTTGGCTTAGAAGTTTGTTTTTTCACAGTTCAAGGGGCAGTAGACCTGAGTAATTGATATAAATTTCAGTTTCATACCTCACGCGTTCCTGAGAAAAAGGGTCTTGACAGACGGACGGACGGACGGACAGACGGACAACAAAGTGATCCTATAAGGGTTCCGTTTTTTTCCTTTGAGTACGGAACCCTAAAAAGGGGAAAAGTGAGCTCGTCAGGTACTCAAATATCGATCTAATAAATAAATATGAAGTGTCTGTTTGTAATATGGAAATAATTTTGTGTTATATATTATTGATCAATCGCAGTGTTTTAAATAATTTTTAGGGTTTAAAATATTTGAGTTTTGTTAGATTTGCCTTGATTAGGGGAATGTATTTGAATTACGAGTAGGTTCTTATTTTTAAAAATTGTCAATGTTCGATTTCACCCTGTTAAATATAAGGTAGGTACCCCCAACTTTACGGACAGTGTCGAAATCCGGGTCAACTCGCAATAAGGTGATGTTGTGTGTGTGTGTGTGGTGGTTGAAAGGGTATTATTCATTATGAGTTACTATTACCACCAGGCACGGCCATTGACCGGGAGCTCTTTTATAAATAACTAATACGAATAAACTTAATTAAGACCTCACACATATTTAACCACTCACAAACCACTCAGCAAAAATTAAGAGAGATTGGCTGGATGGTTTTCTAGACATTCAGTGAACCGGGCAGTCAGTTCGCTCACCTGGTGGTAAGGTAAGTAATGCGCCTGACCATGACAGATGCTGTGTCGAAGGAAATTAACAAAAGTTGGTAGTCATTATCATTACTTTCCGTCAACATAATAGTACTCGTATCTGCATAATTTAGTTAAATGTAAGTAACCTTTATTAAAAAATGCATTACATTTTCATAGAAAATGAACTTTCATCGCAATCTAATACGTACGATTATAAATTATAGTACTCGTTAAACATTCTTTATTTAATTTTACAAACATCGAGTTCATAATTTCGATAAAAAGTACGTTAATCCCAAGTTTGGCAAGTGAGAGCTTACAAATCTTTATATTTGGTGCAGTAGTTTAGAGGGAACGTGACACATAATTTATATAAATAAAATATGGCACGGTAATGGGAAATTTGGGCCGTAACCTAGCACGCGGGCCCAGTGCTGTTGGTGGGATTATATCTTAATAAATTATCCCAAATTAATAATTAAAGCATACCTACATACAATTTTTGTCTGTCTATCTATTTGTTCCGGGTAATCTCTGAAATGGCTAGACCGATTTGGGCAGGATTTTTTGGTAGGTACCATGTAATAAGAAAAGTCTTATGCAACTTTTATTTTCGAAAAGACCATAATATTTAGAAAAATAAAGCTGTGGTGATCTGTGCCTCAGCGGGAAAATGATACGGGGTCATAGGAGGCCGCAAACATATACCTTAGTATAGACTATGACAACATTTTATTTTATGTTTTCCATCATCATCAGCCAATGCAGACAGGCCTTTCGCACAGCATAGCAACAAAGCTATGCTCTCCACATAGAAAGTTATATCATCACTTAATTACTAGCTCATCGAAAATAACAAAAATTCAAGCGAGCTCATAGATAATAAATAAATATCCACTGATAATCACACAGCGCCATCTAGCTCCAAACTAAGCTTAGCCTGTAATATGGATACTAAAGAATGGAAACATACTATATATTTTTTTTGTAAATACACACATATTATACGTAGAAAACACCCAAACCATTACAAACAGACATGGTCATGCACACAAATGTTTGTACTGCCCGGGGATCGAACTCGGAACCCTTGGTGTGGTAGTCGACGTCTCAATCATTACACCACATGGGTCGTTAAAATAAATATAGAGATTAAACTTAGCTTAGCTTACAAAGTTCTATGGGGTCACAGAGTTTAATTTTTTTTTATATTATTAGTGTACAGGACGGTCTTGGCGCTCACCTGATGGTCAGTGATACGCCAGAACATGACAGAGCGGCATTAAAGAAGACCAAATACTGACAGACAGTTATTATCCTCCATCAACGCCGCACTGCGCCCGTCACCCGAGACAACAATGTTAAGTCTTTTATACCCGGTAATTTCACTAGCTATAGTGCCCTCATCCCGAAACACAAAAGTGCATAATACTCCTGTTTCACGGGATGATATCTGGCACTGCGGTGGTACCTACCTAGACGACTCAGCATCGTGTCTACCACCAAGTACAGTTTAAAAAAAGAGTATGAGTATGTCTTAAAAAAATGTACAATAAATTGATCAATGAATATGAGTTAGTTAGGCTTGATGAGTATATACTCAAAAATGGTACTCGTGTTTGATTAGTACGCAAGCTTAATAAAAGTTGAGTATTATATAAAAGCATGAATAATTTTATCGCCTGTGCCAATTTTGTAGAGACCAATACATTTTATAATATAGTCTGTGGCAGGCAGGTACTTTATGGTGAAATACCCTATCATGATTACGTTGACCGCAAAATATCTACACGGCTTATCTGGTATAGGTACTATACCAACGGTTCCGGGTTCGATCCCCGTGAAATACATTTAACTGTTTGAATTGTTTTGTATGTGTAGGTATGATGAAAGAAAATAATATTTTGGGATGATTCGAATTCTGTACATATTTCATAACTCAGTCTATTTTCACAAAACAGGGTAACTATTTTTCCATCAATGAACGACTACCGAATCGGATAGGCCTTATGTCGCAATGGTAAAACTTTAATAAGGCGGAACGCGTGCGGCCGCGGCGGGCTGTCCTTGCCCGCAGTTTTCACCAGCAGCCACCTGCAACCTCTTGATATAAATGCTCTCTCAACTCAAGTTTATTCAGTGCGATCCTAGTATCCAAACTCAGAACAAGTGAACGCATTAGGTACAAAATGAGGACGCTCGCCGCCCTAGTAGCGTTAGGATGCGTTCTAGTTGCGTGCTCCGGCCGCGAGATTAACAAGGAGAGCGACCTGGTGGCTGCGGCTAGCCACCATAAGGGCCATCACCACGAGGAAGGCGGTGGCAAGGAGCACCACGCTCACCACCACCACGAGCACGGCGAGAAGGGCCACAAGGGACACAAGGGCCATCACCACCACCACAAAGGCGAGCATGGCGACCACCACAAACACCACCACGAGGGACATCACCACGAACACGGCGGCGGTCACAAGAAGCACTGGGACGAACACGACCACCACGGTCACCACCATGAGCACGGACACCACCACAAGGGCGGCAAGCACGGCCACAAGAAACACCACGACAAGGGCGAGGAAGTAGAGGGATACCACAAGAAGTACCATAAGGACGAGTACCACAAGGACCACCACTTCTATGATGACCACCACAAGGAAGGCAAGCACCACAAACACGGCCACCACCACGGACACCACGAAAAGAAGGGAGGTCACCACAAGAAGGGCGGTCACCACCACTCCGGCCACCACGAGGGCCATCACGGACACAAGGGCCACCACGACAAGCACCACTACGACGAGGACCACAAGGGACACAAGGGCCACCACGGACACGAGGAGCACCACCACCACCACCACGACCACGGCAAGAAGGGCGGCCACGAAGACCACAAGCACTGGGGATTCCACCATGGCAAGCACTGATACAATTAAGATATTTGTTATGTCTATTTTGTTACTTGTTACGTTATCATCCTGTAAATAAAATGACTGTTGACTGAATTGCTCAATTTGTATTTAATTCAAACGCCTACCTTTACACCCAGCTATTTCAATTAACTCTGAAAGGTAATTAGACCAAGCTGATTGAAAACTTATTCACTTTGTACGACAATGGCTGAAATTCAAACTAGTTTTACGTACAAGAAAAATATAACTCAGTTCAGGTTGCTGGATTAACAAAAACAAATACAGTCATAAATGAATTTCAGACTAGCTCTTAATAATCTAGATAAGCACTAATAAAGAATAATCTTATTAGTACTTAAGAAATAAGATTGAATAGTTTCTACAAATTGAAATAGTACAAGTATTTTCAATTATTAAAAACCTATATTTCTTTATTTAGTAAGGACAAATTAAAGTAACAGCTGACTTAATTAAGCCTACACGTTTATAGAAAAACCAGTACCTATGTGCCAAAAGACTTAGCAATTTTCATCGAAAACCCATAGTTTGAAGAAATAAATAACACAACAGTATAATAAACAAATGTAAAAACAAATCAGCTGTGTCATTATCTATTAGACGTTGTAACGGAACTAATTGTGTCGAAGCGTGTCCCAATGTCGTCACTCTTACTGTCGCAGCCACTCGCCCAGAAATCAGTAGCAACTATTGCCAAAGATCAACCTGTAATCGACGACAGATGAAAGTGTTGTTATCTATAAATTCGAGGTACAGACACTCTTGTGTCACTTCGGTCACGATCTCCAGGCACACTTCGCTTCTGGATACACAAAGTCCAGTGAGTTCTCCTTTCTTTTGCTTATTTATTTGTCACGCTTATTAGTTTTGATTAAAATTTACTTATCTATTTTTTCAGAGAAATGAGACTGCTAATTTTACTTAAGCTAACGGCATGTGTGTTGATATCAATACAAGCCCGCAACGTCGGCGTGCAGAAGGGAGAAGTAGGTATTGAAGATGGAGGCGCTCCCACCGCGGGTGACCTGGCCCCAGCCGCAAGTAAGTTAGATCTAGTGGCAGCAGGCACCGAGCACAAAAAAGCCAAAGACAGTCATCACGAGGAGGGTGGTGGTCATGAACACCACTCCCATCACCACAAAGAGGAGGAGGAAAAGGGAGACAAAGGTTATAAATCCCACCACCACCACGATAAAGGCGAGCACGGCCACCACGAAAAGCACCACCACGAGGGACACCACGACGAGCACGGTGGACACAAGAAGAAGCATCACGACGAACACGATCACCACGGCGAACACCACGAAGCAGCGCACGGCCACAAAGGAGGCAAGTTCGGCCATAAGAAGGGACACAAGAAGGGCTCCAAGACAACTGGCTTCCACCACAAGTCCCACAAGGACGAATATCATAAGGAGCACAAATTCTACGACGACTTCCACAAAGGCGGCCATCATCACAAGCACGGAGACTTCCACGGCCACCACGACAAGAAGGGAGGACATCATAAGAAAGGCGGGCATCACGAGAAGGGCCACCATGAGAAACATCATGGCAAAAAGGGCCACCATGACAAGGGTCACTACGACGAAGACCACAAGGGACATAAGGGCCACCATGGTCACGAGGAACATCACGCCCACCACGAAGAGCATGCCAAGAAAGGAGGCCATGCCGGAGGCAAGGAGCATGGATACAGCCACGGGAAGAAAGCGTAGTGATTGTCCTTACCGGATTTATTTTTCTTATTTCGTTATTTTTATACATTTGTTAATTTTAAAAACGAGTCATTTTAAACATATTTTAAATTATCTACGTTATTTAATGTAAAGATTAGTTAGTTAGTACGTTAATAAACAAATTACTTTCTACAAGATCGAATGAAATATGTTAAATGAGTCAACAAAATATTACTTGTTATCAAAAGGCAAAAAATTAAATAAATATTATTATTTAATATCTACAATTTTATCTAACCTTTTTCCATTAATCCTTTGAACGCTAATAAATAAATAAATATCCACTGACATTCACACAGCGCCATCTAGCCCCAAACTAAGCATTAGCCTGTAATGTGGATACTAAATAACAGATAAACATAGTTAATAAGTCTTTTTGTTGTAAATAGATAAATACATATAATGCATAGAAAACACCCAGACCAATACAAACATGTTAATGCACAGAAATGTTTTTACTGCCCGGGGATCGAACCCGGAACCCTTGGTATAAGAGCCGACGTCTCAACCGTAATCATTGTCGTGTCATTGTAGACCACATAATAGGGATGATGACAATTTTTTTTTTCTGTTATTATATCGATGGACCGCATAATAATTGAAACATTGGTAAAAAAATTACTCCGTTAACATTAAAACTCACAGAGATTTTCCAATTCTAAAAACCCATTAATGGACTTTCCCAAAAACGATTCATACAAATGGCTACCTAGTTATGACGTCACGCATCAGTAATAAGTACGCTTAGTTTGTGAATTTGTTCTACAACTATATTAAATGTTGCGTTTACTAAAACGGTTTCATAGCAAAAGTTGCTTTAAATTGTATGTGTTATCCTTTTGTTAACAAATTTTTGACAATTAATGTAATTTAAAAATGGACTTGCCCATCTAACTTTGAAGACTAATAAAATTCATAAAACATGAGTTTTCGAGCTGAGAGTAAGCACATCGTTATATTTAACCCAGATTTGTAATAATATGAAATAGTTCTTACGAATTCAGGACCCAGTCATCATGCCTATTCTAGGTACTTACTAATGCAGATCAGATATGAACATTTTGCAGTTTCATTGCTTGACTGCTGTCCATATAATTTCCGCTATTAGTATTGCAGTATCGTTGTTGGCATTTTACTTTTACCCTCATACGTTCAAAATCCTAGTAAAGCAAGCAGGTAAGTACTGATAGCCACTTATCGCAGTTAGATCGCAAATAAGACCGAAAGATGATTCTGCTTCGGTACGGTGCAGTATGTCGCTCCCACAGACATCCGAATATACAATTAGACTGGACAAGCCGCCAAGTTTATAGGCAGTCCCAGTGTCGCAATTTCTTTTCGGTTCTTAGCTGTGAAAAGTTATTATATTTCTTGGTAAATTTACTGATACATTGCGATGATGGCATGTTACAATTGCACAGGATGGCGTTTTGGGAAAAAACTGTAATTTCTTCACAAAGCGTAAACTGGCAGCCAGTGTATGCTCGTTGAGCTTACATTTGTCGTACTTAAAAACGCGGCTTGCCCCATCTCCTGTATTGGGAAATCTGTGGTCGCTCCTCTCAGATGCCATTTGGCAACTATTCTTTTTCCTATACTCAAGCGCGATATCACGCATTTAATATTCCAAACAACTAAACCGAGACATCTAGTTTACAACTATTCATTATATATCATTCATTACTTCAACAAGCGCGATTAAGTTATGAAAGAATTATAAGGACAATCGGGAAATTATAAATAGGTGATAGTAGGTATATACTAGGCTTTATAATTATATAATAAAATATACCACAGCGCCATCTGGGTCCCTTTGGAGGTGCGGCCGGCCGAAATTTTGTATTATTTTACGTTCATGTTATTTTTCAATGTTTCATAATAATTTTGAAAATTAAAATTGAAAAAGAATTAAGCGTAGAATGTTACCATTTGTGGTCATCTTTCGTGTAAAAAAAGTATGGATTCGTGGTATGCTCACAAAACAATAGAAAAAAAGTGTTCCGAATGCAGTGACAGCACACATACCCATATTTCGAATTTCGAACAGATTTACCTAAACAAAAGAGTACAAACTGTACTCTCTTCGGCGGTTCGATTTTGAGGCTCGGGTGGCGTATCTACCTTTATAAATATAAATAATATCATTGGGATAACATAGATAAATTACGTACGTATCCATTTCATTCACATAGAATCCTATCAAAATATAAATGTTACATGAGAGCCAAGTTCAATATTGTCTTGGTTTTTGACTTAAAAGACCGAAGAAGTGAGATTTTAATAGATGCCAAGTTTAGTGGTCAGTTCTGGAAGGTATTTGCAACAGATAATCCATACTAATATTGTAAATGTGAAAGTGCGTCTGTTTGTTCATCTTTCACGGCGAAACAGAGCAATGAATTGACGCGATTTTTTTAGTTGAAAATATGGAGTTACATTACATAGGCTACTTGTTGTACCTTTCTGAGCCCCCAATTTCTAAATATTGTGGGTGTTTGTTAGTATGGAGCATTCCGCGCTTTTAACGTAGAAAGCTAACAATTAGTATGCCGACTATTTGTCAAAGTCAAAGTCAAAAACATTTATTTCAAATTAGGCTTACAAAAGCACTTATGAACGTCAAAAAATATACAAAAATATAATAAAAAACTATTAAAATACTAAACTAAAAATATGAGTTTTGATGCTTTAAAAAAAAGCGCTTCAGTGGTTTGGCCTGTTGCCACTAACAAAAAATCTTGCATTGCTACGGAAATAAGCCCCCGAAGCCTTAAAAGAGGAGGGGGAATTTTATATGGGACTTTTCACCGTTTTCAAGGTAGGAAGCTCAAAATCGAAGGAAAAACGTTAAATATCATCTACAGCAGCGTCAAATAACATTCTAAATTCGTAACCAGAAAACGTTACCCGCGAGCGAAGACGCGGGAAAGAACTAATATAATACAATTACTGGTTATAACTTAATAAAATTTACTAAGCAATGCATTGTACTATGGATATAAACATGTGTGTAAGATAACAAATATGAAGATGGTAAATGATTAAGACCCTCATCTGCAGAACTCACAATGTTTATTATAAATAATACTTCATGATATCTCTACAAAAGAGCCATCAACGGGGCTAGATGTTCAAACTCAATCTTTTCCGTAATGTTCTTTGTTTTGATGTTTTCATCTTGGTTGGCAATGAAAATAAGGTTGCCTTCATCTCTCCAGCCATACTTCTTGACCCAGTGCTTCAATGTTACATCTGTTAATTAAAAGATAACCATATATTCATCTACATTAGATATTATGAATAGAAAATATTTTTTAGACAGGATACACTCTAAAATTCATAAAAATAAAAAAAATCATTAAACTCTTCTTCAGCAGTCAGGTACAACTTCTTTTGTAAATAATATGAATATATTATACATAGAAACACCCAGACCTATACAAAAAGACAAATTCATGCACACAAATGTTTGTACTGCCTGCAGATCCAACCTGGAATCCTTGGTGTAGTAGCCAATGTCTAAGCCATTACACGAAATGGGTCTCCAAATGTATGAAAATTTGTTTTGAAGGTTGTAAAAAGAATTCAGTAGGTTTGTTGGTGTAAAGTCAACACATAATTCCAGCATACAACTACTGGAATCCAAGCCAACCTGCTCATGGTACATGGCTGTTGTACAACACCCATTTATGTACAGCAGTATACATCATGGATTGTTTAATAGTCAGTACATGGTAACTTTATAATTGAAATTCTATGGCAATATTTATAATTGACATTTAATTTTAATAAATACCCGGGAGTATTAAAGTCTAGTTCAATACATACCATCAATTCCTCCCAAGAGATTAGCCAGATTATTTTTATCAATGGTCTGGAAGGTGATACCAACTACATGGCAAACAAATTTGCGAATGGAGTCATGAAAACCATTAATTCGACTGCACAACTCTGGCATCTGATGTACCCTGTTCCAGAACTGAGCAAAGTCACACTGCTCTAGGATATCAGCTAAGTATTTGATCTGTGAAATAGTCTCGTTCTCAACCTGCAAAATAAACAGATCATAAGCCAACAATAATCTATATTCATTCTGCTAGAAGCTAATAACATTTAGTAAAAGTAAGTGCTAAACATAGTATATGTTATTAAAGTACATAAAGTATTCACATGATGGTAGAAAACATTGATTAACAAAAATTGTGCTACCACTACTATACACTTAAAAACAAAGGAGAACCAAAATTATTGACATGTAATGCATGAACCAGTCTGCTCACATATGTTATGATATTTGACATATTAACTACAGTGAAAAGTTTATCATTGCAGCCTAATATGGATTGCCAAACCATGACCTCCTCTCAAAACAAACATGCCTACTGATCCATAGGCTACTACCTGCTACCTTAACAAGGTAGAAATTTCAGCTAACAGAAAAAAAAATGCCGTAGGACAGTGCTATTCCTTATGCAAACACATAGTTTATTTCAATTTCTGTTTGAAAGGCTATTTTTAATATAATACTTACAACAGATTCCAGTAGCAAGCACTTACAGAGTGTAAAATCTGTGTGCGGGAAATTAGTCAACGCTTTCAGTAGAATCTGACAAGTGATGTCCGGGTTAAACTTTTCAGGGTTGAACTGGTACAACTTTAACACCGCAAGATTAGCTTCCAAATCGTACGTGTTCTCACGCGATTGCGTTTCTACGTATCTTTCAAGTGTTTGTAAATTGGCCGGATTGTATCTAAAACAAAATGCAAGATAGTAATGATTAAATAAATAATTGTTGACTTTGAGGTTAGACTCGGAATATAGGAATAGTTGATCTCACCTTTCTATACTTTTGAGGATACCGGCAACTGTTTGTTTCATTGTTTCGGCCATTTTACAAGTTGTTTAACTGACCAAACTTTAATTGAACGTACTATTAGTAAGGTGGCGTGGCTTTATCATATAAATGCCAACAAAACCAAAAATCCAAAAACGAGAAACGAAGGAACATCAAATGTCACAAACGTCAAATTGACAATCACAATGCCTCACAGATTATGCCTATGGGACATTGACGAAGTCGCTTTGAGACATCTTTGAGAGTCGCACGGAACAAGTCGGAGCAATTAATCACTGCGTTTTAAGAGAGAGAGAGAGTCGGACAAATTGTGATTATGCCTTTAAGCCTTTTAGCCCGTTTTTTGGCTAAATTAAGGAACCAGACGTCGTCGTGTGTTTTACAGCCCTCGGACACGATCGTCCTCCATTTCTCGCAGTCGTTGGCAAAGAGCATGTTGTCGATGAATAAGGCGACACTTGAAAAGAGATTGTATAATTTCCCATCTGCTCTAGTATGTTAGTGAACTCCCTGCTGAGTGTCAACAAAGGCGACCCCTTAGTAGAAGCGAGGAGAAACAATGTAGGCCCTAGATCGCAGCCTTGGCGAACTTTTGTCGCAAACGCGTCAGAAAAAAAATCATAAGGATGACGGTACCTTCCATAGCGTCATAAAAGAATTTAACCAGCTTCATTGGCATTGGGGGACACCCTACCTATTTTCTACAGTGCTGTTTATGGTCCTTCCCTGCTGCTTAAAGTGTCGAAGGCCTTTTTTAAGGTCAACGAACGCTATCATCAGGGGTGTATTCTGCTCACAGCACTTCTCTTGTAGTTGCCAGAGAGTGAAAAGCATGTTCCTCAGGATAAACATGGTCAGCAAGTCTTTGTAGCTTTCTCAGCACGACCCTTGAAAAAAACGATGCGTAAAAGGGAAACTTGAGACTCTTGAGAGACGATTAAAGAGAACTTTTATATATGTGTCAGATTCTACCTTATAGTGTTCAGAAAATAAAGTTCCGTCCATATGTATTTCGTTCCCTCAATCAGAGGAGTTAAATAAAATCAGTTTGCACTCCTGCTAAGTTACATATTCTGCAAATATTGAAGCGGAAAGATATTTTATTAGCAAAAGTGTCAATGAATAAATTATTTTCCTTTCTTTTCTTTAAAATACTTCGATTGTTATTATGGAGTAACACAAAAGTGTTATTGGTAAAGAATGCGAGACATTATGGGGTTAGTTTCCGAATATTTATACCCACCTTTTAGTAAAGTGACCTCTAGGATCAGATTATAATAAAGTTAGATCAAAATACTGATTAAATTGGTAATAAAATTACTTCTCTATGCCATTAAAATTATATGAATCTATAAATTAACCGCCTATAACGTCCCATTGCAGTGCACAGGCGTTCTCAAACAGCATGGTAGCCGGGAATACTGGCTTAATGTGTGCGAAGTACGAAGTAAATATCTCAAGATATTCGGTCACCCATCGGATGCCTGAATATTGCGATACTTGCTTAGTTTGCAGCATAGTCAAGCTTAGAATCTAAGGGCTCATGTGAGCTGCTATCCTGTAAGGCTTAGATACACAATCTCACTCAAGTCTGCTCAGCATGTCAATTGGGTAGTGTTCTCGTGCTTTTGATTTTGTTCTCTTTCTATGACACATTCAGTTCAAAATGGAAATGAATAATTTTACGTTTAAATATAACAATATGTATGTGTTATATGGCTCGGTCATTTTTTGGTTGACATTTATTCTTGATTGTGCATCCAGTGAGTTTATTGTTTATCTGAGCATGCCCCTTAACATATTATTTACATTTACATAATAACATATCTCATTTAATTCCACAATGTTTAAGGAATGATTGAAAAACTAAATAAATGTAATATTTTAATAAAGACTTACAAAAATAACTTAACAACTAAACAGTGCCAACAATTATTCTTACTTCACTACTGCTTCTTAAAACTCTTTAGGATTGGATAAATATTATCAAAAGCTTCATAAATCTCTTGTCGTACTTTGGCACCAGTCAACACAACTTTTCCTGACACAAAAATAAGTAACACTATCCTAGGTTTCACCATTCTGTATATGAGTCCAGGAAATAACTCTGGCTCATAGGAGCTGAACTGTCCATGTGTAAGAACAAGTCCTTCCAGTCTTATTGGGAACTTCACATCACAACTGCCCACCATGTTCTGTATCTTGAAGTCTAAAAATTTGGCCTGCAAAAATAAATTTATCAATTTCAATAATTATACAACAACCCATCTGGTGTAATGTTGAGATGTCAGCTATTACACTGAGGGTTTCAATGCCCCGACCAGTACAATTTTTTTGTGCATGAACATCTTTGCTTGTATTGGTCTGTGTGTTTCTATGTATATCCATGTATGTTGGTGGATAATTGTAAGAGCAATATACATATTTTTTTAATTATTAGGTTTACCAATGTTTATGTACAATCACACTTTCAAAGCAAAAACATACATTAGCTCAATCACTATTGCCATAAAAAATTATAAACAAACACAACATGCACAACTAAGAGTATTACCGCTTTAGCAGAAAACAGAGTAGTAATAACACAGAGTAAAAAGAAATAAAAACAATTTAATACATGAATTTCCTACTTAATACAAAATAAATATTATTATGTATTTATTACATATTTATTTATGTAGTATGCATGGAATGATGGATCATTCAATGCGTAACGTGAAAGTCTTACTGGCACACGGAATTTAAATCTATGTAAAAGTGGTGGACAATCTATGTTGTGGCAATGATATTCTGTATATATAAAGGTAGATACGCCATCCGTGCCTCAAAAACGAACTGCCGAAGAGAGTGCAGTTTGTACTCTTTTGTTTAGGTTAATGTACACTCATTCGAAATATGTGTATGTGTGCTGTCACTGCATTCCGAACACTTTTTGTGAGCATATCACAAATCTATACTTTTACATCATAGGTTGTGGGTGAAAATT
Source organism: Leucinodes orbonalis (assembly GCA_019425675.1). NCBI lineage: Eukaryota > Metazoa > Arthropoda > Insecta > Lepidoptera > Crambidae > Leucinodes > Leucinodes orbonalis. The sequence goes on along the minus strand of PQWD01009940.1, from coordinate 3,746 downwards.
TTTGAGGCGAAACCTAAATCCAAAACTTTCCTACAGTTGAACAATAAACTCATTTTAAAATGTGTAAGACACTTATCATATGAATATGGATTAATAAATCCAACTGACCATTATGTGAAATCAATTAATTTGTAAACAAATTATATTTCATCTGATATGAATGATCCTGAGATAGTGAAGTAATATTTAATCATATATGTATATCTACAAAAAAGTATATTAGTATATTATCTGCAGTTTAATTTGGTATTAAACTACAGAAAAACATACTTATAATGATACAGGCAAACTTACTTCAATTGGGAATCTATTTTTACATTCTCTACAGTAAAATATTTACTATAGTCATCATGTAAATTGGTAAAAGATTTGTTTATGATTAGTGAGGTTGTTTATTTATTCCGCTGCTGTTATTTACAAAAGTAATGCACAAAAAACTATGGGTAGAAATGAAAGACAGCATACATTTGTAACTGTTTAAATCACAATTTTATAGGTCTCAAAGTATTGTGTAGTTTTATTTATTTATTTAACTGTAAGAAACCTACACAGAATACATCCATATGCCAATAAAGATAGTAGGAAATTTCTCATTAAAATTGGCCAAGTGCGAGTCGGACTCGCCCATGGAGAGTTCGGCAGCATCAAGTAACATATTTTTTAATTATAGGGCAAACAGTGGGAGAACTTTTTCAAGCTTTGGAAGTGTCTCTCGCGCAAGCGCAACTCTTGACAAAATGGAACCCTAAAAAAGATCTACTTCTGGATAAGATTACCACCAATGAGCTTGAGTATTATAATATTTGAGTGTCAGCCACTGGCCCATTTATTAGTGGGTCTTTAATGGTTAAAGTTTAATACAGCGGAATACTCTATGATCAGCAGAGATTTATTTAAAAAAATTAAGCCGAGGTCCTGAATTAGGTCCTAGATTAACAAACAAAATAAACAACATTGCATATAAAACATAACTTACAGTAAATCCGAGTTTCTGAATAATTCTAGCATATTTTCTGGCAGCTAATCGTGAATCTTCTTCGCTTTTGGCACCAGTGCACACCATTTTGCCTGATGAGAATATAAGAGCTGTTGTTCGAGGCTCCCTTATTCTCATTATCACAGCCGCAAAACGTTTTGGATTGTATTCGGCATTACGAGCATGCAGTGCAATTTTTTTGAGATCCAACTTACAATTCAAATTTACTGTAGAAACAATGTTTCTGAAAAAGAAGTTTTAAATTTAATGAAAACCAAAGTCCTTTGCGTTGAAATATATTCCAACTATCAGCAATATGTAGTCACTGTTGTTTTGATGATCAATATCACAAATTTATAAGTATTCTGTAGGCAATTGAAAAAGAATCATTATATTATACCAAGAAAAAATACAATAAAACTTGACAAGATCTATCAACAGCAGTGGGCTGCAAGAAGTAGAAGAATGAGGGTAGAGAAAGAAGCAATGTATTTTTCTTACTGTAACTGAGGAAGTATGCCAGGATCTGCTGAGTGAGGTGTCATTGGAGTCATGGGAGCTGGACTAGCCTGGCTTAACATTTGTTGGCCAACTAAACTGCCACCAGATATCATAGGTGACATTAGATTTTGCTGAAAAAAATATACAAATATTTTAGTAAAACATGTGTTTGTATCCACACATAGAAAAATCACATAAACAAGGTAATTACTGGTGTTTGAGGCTGCATCATTTGCTGTGGAGTAGCATAGCTCGCAGTCGGTGCATATGTATGCATAGTTCGTTGTGGTGTCCCCAGACCGAAACCTACTAATGGTGATGCCATGGTGGCCAACGAATGGGTTTGTTGCTGTTGCTGCTGCTGTTGTTGTTGCTGCTGTTGTTGCTGTTGCATAGCATTTGGCAGAATTTGCTGATCTTCCTCGGGCTGATGAAGAGGTGTACCGATTCCCGGTATATTGTACGGACTGGGCAGCATTTGATCCATTTTGGACCGGTGAACTGCTCCCTAGCCTTGACAATTAAACTGTGAAACGTATAAATTGTTCCTACACTAAGATTCAAATGAAAAAATAATCACTATACGACTGTATTGCAATGTATTTCTTTTTGAAAATACAATTACAAGACAAGCAAAATCTATGAAAAAAGTGGGACGCTGTCAATGTCAAATGTTTTTTTTAAATGTGTTTATTAGTCATGTGTCCGCTATAGCGAAACGTAACTAAAAACCGTTACCATGCCTGTAACTTAGCTATCAGCGTTATCACATCTTGCACTGGGTATCAGCTATCAAATATTGTAAAACTAGGCAACACGCGCTAACGCGGCGGTAGCTAAGTTACACTCACTAGTTTGGTTAGTCAGCGATTCACAGCTGTCAAAATGTAAGCACCGACGTAGCGATAGCCAAAATAATTATGCCTTCTCTCTCTGTCTGAGCGAGTTTAAAGTGTAAAAACGAGATGGAGCGAATATTGCGCGCAACAGTAACGCCGCGCGTCCACCCGCGATTTGCGACCGATCGTTCGTTCATTACATTTTGACCTGCGTAGTAGCGTAGATTTAAACCTTATGTTTGTGATGCTCAGGTTGTATTCAGTTTGGCACCTATATTAATAATTTTAAAATGATCTTTCTCTTTCCGAATTACACAGAACAGATTTGTTTTGGTTTTGAATTATTAGGTATTTTGTTTTAGTACTAGCCTAGTCAATCTGCGTTGCACGCGTAAACCAATTATTAGGTAGTTATCATATTAATAGTGACTTCTAAATGTTCGTATGTGACATTATTGATATCCCATTTAAATAAATAAGTGTGTATGGAATACAAACTTATTTCAATTGTTAGTTACTTGAAATAATTAAGTGAGTAGTAAGACAACGTTAATGCAGCAACTAACTAGAATAGACCCGGCGGGTTCAGATACCGATATTCGGCAACGGTTACCAGTATCGATATTGAAACCAAATCACGGTTATGTAGCGATTGCCAGAAATAGCTGATAACGTACATGCCTAGTGTTTATGTAGATTATAAAAAAAAAGTGTTAATAAAATCGTTATTTTTTTAAAGATTCATTATTGTTTAAATATTCAATAAACAAAACATAAATTAGTCACGAAATAGGCCAATATGATCAAGTTAATCATTTTCAGTTTTCGCAATTCATGTACTCTGTTTAACCTATCGCAGTCCACTGCTGGACGTAGGTCTCTCCCATTTTGCGCCAGATATCTCGGTCCTCCGCTTTTTTCATCCAGCCTCCACCCGCGACCTTTCACAAGTCGTTGGTCCATCGGGCCGGAGGGCGTCCTACGCTACGCTTGACGCGAGACGCGGTCTGCACTCCAGAACTCGTGCTCTCAATGGCCATCGGTTCTGCGATATACGTGACCAGCCCACTGCCACTTCATGCACATTAATCCTAAAATCGAGTGTTGTTGTTCACATTCAACAAATAGCTGGCTACCGTTAATCAAAAAGTAAAATTCGCTAATCACTATTCCGATATTTAAAAAGTTAGCTTAACGTTATTAGTTAAAGCCTCTAACTAAAGCGTTCAAATTCGGATGATTTTTTTTCAACAGCGTAAACAATATGCCTGTGACTACGGAGTAGGGTGACGAGAAAGTAATTGAATTTATTGAGGTTCTGCAAACAGAACCATGCTTGTTGGATGTATTTGTATCATAAACCATCTTTTTCTTTCCCATTTATTTATTCAAAATGTTAGTGTAGCCCCAGCATGATATGAGACAATCTG